>VCHN02001998.1:0-19006 GCA_007115665.2 Sequoiadendron giganteum
TTTCTAAGTGATATAACACTTCACTAGGGAAAAATACGCCCTTGGCATGGAAGGATGATTTGATGAGTTTTAAAATTCTCCGAAGGCAGTTGAAAGTTAACGAATCTTTTTCAAGGGGAAAATTTGATATCGACGAATATTTTTCATGGGTCAAGTGAAAATCAAATGAACCCGTTTAAAATGCACCCATGACTTAACAGAGTTTGAAAATTAATTTCCTAAGGGAAATTTTAATATTTTCAGAGGGAATTCGTTTTGCCTAGATTATTTTCCTGACGGAAGTTAAATCTCAAAGGACGAATTATTTCGAGCACGCAAACAAATTTTAATCGCCCGGAGTTGAACATTTTAATGAGAGAATTTAAAATGTCTTAAGGCAAATTTTATGAAATCGAGGATTTAAATGACAGACATTTTAAAAGTTGGAAATATATTTACAACTCCCACAAAATTTTTCGAGTTGAATTTATTTAAACACTGCGAGATTTTAAAATGGAATTTTAAATCAAGTCAAGTGATTTTCTCGCGAGTTGTTTAAATCGCCAAGAGTTAACTGGCAGACTAAGAGGAAATTCGAAATTTGAAGAAGAAGGAATCATTATTAATGGTGACTGCCATAATGACCGGCTGATGACTAGCCCACTACCGCGCTTGAATTAGAAGATTCCGAACGAAGAGAGTGGAAAATTGATGAAGGTGCTAAAAATAGCCCCAGCACTACTTAGCAGGATTCTCCGGGAAAAGTTATTTAAACAATCTCTTCTTTCATTTCTCCTCACATTGTTTCGAAGTTGAAGTTGCTGAAGAAGTTCTGGAGAGATTGAAATATTTTCCAAGTGGTTGAGGAGAGAAGTTCTGTGAGATTTTATTTTTATTTCGGAGTGTTGAGTTGCTGAAAGTGCGAAGTGCTGGAGAAATCTTCATTTGCCGAGACTCTTTCTTTCAAAGAGCTGAAGGTGTGTTGCTGCAACTTCGAAGTTGAAGGTTGAAGTTATTTTCCGGAGTTGCTGGAGAATTTAATTCTCAAAGGGCTGAAAGTGGAGTCGCTGCAGATTTGCAAGGTTGTAGAGGGTTTCTTTTCTCTGGGGATCTTTATTTTCACGCTACTGAAAGTCGAAGTCTTGAAGAAGTTTAAACGTTGAGAAGTTGAGGAAGTCGAAATTTCATATTGCTGGCAACTCTTTATTCATCTAACTGCTGAAGTTGACAAAGTGAAGTCAAGGTTCGAACTATTTGTGCTGGAGAAATTAGCTACATTGCTGAAAGTTATTAGCTTGCTGCGTTTTTTCTTCACCAGTCAGAAGTGCGGTTGCTGAAAGTTGTCTCTAAGCTCAGAGATTTTTATACAGTACGAGGTTTGGAGTTAGAAATTTATGCTGAGAAATTTTATTTTCAAAGCTAACTCCGTATTCGCAGCCATCTCGGGAATTGTTTTATTTTATTAATCTGCAGCCTAGCTTATTCTTCTATTTTATTTTGCGGATGGCTGGCGCAAAGGATGTTGCAGGAACAAGCAGAGCCGCAGGCAGAGCTGCAAACACTGAAGCAGGCAAGGCTGGCTCATCTCGGCAGGCAATGATTAAGAGGCTCGCTAAGCCATTTCTCCCAAAGTCAGCAATAGTTTCAAAGTTGGCGGGATTGAATGACACCAACCTTGGTTCATTTAATCTGAATGCACTCAAATCGAGGATGTTCGGGCTAGGGGGCCATCAACCATCCGTCACGGCACATAATATAATGAAGAGTGGAATCTACGCAGCTGCTAGTTTTCCGCCAGCAATTCAGTGTCCGGAGCTAATTATAGAATGCGCCAATCACTACAAGCCAGAACGTAGGACGATTGTCTCTCCGGATGGTAAACTGCTCGCCAACTTCACACCGGATGCCATCGGAGAGGCATTTGGGATTCCGACTGCTGAGGAGATGTTATACAGGACAAATAAGAGGGCGGATAAGATGTACTCTTCCTCTTTCGAAAGAGTCACTGCAGTCATCAACAGAGTTTGGATGCAAAAGCCGAGGCCACCCGCACTAAGCTCCCAAAGCAGATAATTGCCGAAGATGTGAAACAAGAATACTGTGATTTGATAATGATGCTGAGCCGGGTGAATGGGAGTGCACAGGCTTACATTTTCGAGCCTTGGATGTTCTACTTCATCGAGATCATCTTGGAAGGAAAAGAGTGTGTCGATTGGGCTAGGATGATTAGCAACCACATCGATGAGCAATTCAGGAGCTTGAAGGTGACGAAGACTTTCTATATGAGCTCATATGTAATTTACATGTTGGCCAGAATGACTAAGTACAGAGGGATTTCGTACAAGGAGCCAATCGGCTGTGCCCCTGGTCAATTCAAAATCCATGAAGCCTGCACACAGCTACATTTAGCTAACATTGCCAACTATAAGCGGGCAAATGATGCATTCACAATGCACATTGCGAGGACACTTCAGCAGAGGACGCAGCAGAGAATATCTAAAGAAGCACAGACACTGATTGAGGAATATGGGTATTGGCTCATCCAAGTCCCGAAATTCACATATATTAGGCTGCAGGGGTTCACTTCGTATCCGTATCGGTTACCACGATACCCCACTGATCACATAGTAATGCTTGAGATATCTAGGCAATTGATTGCCTACGATAAGATTCAGAAAAGGAAAAAGAAGGGTGGACTTGATTTCCCCATCACCATGGGAAATTCCATCGAGGTGTGTCCCTCTTTGCAGGCAGCCCGAGAGGCGGAAGACGAGCTGCAATCTTATCATTTGTCATATCACACAGGCAGGCAGGATTTCGATCCTTACGGGAACATCCGGATGGTACAGAACGTTGAATACCGGCACAGAGCTCATCTGGAAGACTTTTGGGAAAATGCAGTGGATGAGGCTGAGATAAGAAGAAGGATGTTTTCCAGACTTCCTCTCAAATTGAGTAGAGAATGTGAGATTATTCCAGTTCCCGACCAGGTGGAGGAGGATGTCAACGTCATGCAACCCGACTATGGGTCAGTTAGGGATACTCCTGTCCCACCACCTGATTGGTCCGAGCCAGAGATCATGGACTTGGACACTCTTTCTATCCCGGTGATGACTTTTACCAGGACTTGGGTCGACAGACATGTATGCAGACTTAAGAGCAAATCGATCGCCCTTACTTACAGCTTGATGGGTGACCCAAGGCCGTTATCGGTAAAAAGAGGGAAACAAATTGCTCAGACATCGAGGGCACAAGTGGAAGTGCCAACCCAACCGATACCGTTGAGGATAGAACAAGCATCACCCATGCACTCACAAACTCAATCTTCGAGTTTAAGAGTGGTTTCATTATTTGCCGATCAGAGGGCAGGATTAGAGGAAGAGCGGGGACTTGAGGAGGTAGATCAGCCCAACGCCCGGGAATCAGCTAGTGTCAGTTTATCCAGGGGCGGCCAACCGGAGGAGGAAGAGGAAACAATGGCCGACACCCATTTTACGTGAGATGTTGGACCGCGGCTTTGGAAGAAGAAAGAAAACCACGAGCGGGGACCCAAAGGGTGCGGGGGATACCCGACTTATAGAGGAGGATGAGCTGGCTTGAGACCGGTGCAAGAAGAGGAAGTGCAGGATGGAGAACCTTGAAGAAGCGACCCTTGTCATTTATCTAGCGGGCGATTACTGATTGGCTTCCAAACGAAGGAAGGAGAGCAAGACGGATCCGGCCATTGAGATGGAGGAGTTCCTTAGGAGGATCAGTGCGCCACCAGAGAAGAAAAGGGCCCGAAAGTTTTCAAAGATCTCGACCGACGAATCAGGCTCTCGCACGCTTCAGGTGGCTATTCCGAAGGAAGATTGTGATCGAACCAAGGAGAGGGCTGAAAATTATGTGATCACCACAGTAGAGTTGGGTCGTCCTACGGGAGCCCAAGTTATCGAGGAGTTCGATAACTCCTATCAGGCATTGAAGGATCAGTTGCTCCGCACGGAGGGGAAGTATAAGAAATTGAAGAAGGAGCACAAAACCTTGATGGGATATCACGAGAATCTAACCCGTCCGAATTGAACCAATGGGAACCCGGCGATTAGAAACGTCCATGAACTTCCGAATGAGTGAGTTGTTGCCTTAGAGGATTTGAAGAAAATGAAGCGGAGGAAAGCGGAGACAAGTGGGTTAGCCGTGTTCATGCTGAGACAGGGAAATTCATGGAGGACCTTGCCGATGCTTATCGACAGGCCTCAAATATTTTTGGCACGAATGGAGATAGTAGATCAGGCCTGGGGTGATACTCGCATCTATCAAACGAAGACTGTACTTCGTTTGGGGGCTTTGATGCATGTACCTCTAGAAACCTTAGTGGATGGAGGTGTAATTCAGAGAGGTGATAGGTACGATTTCACCAGTTGGTACTCCTCGGTGGTCCCAGGCCGTGGATTTCACGACGCAGCAAGGGCAGATTCAGCTAAAGTGAAGAAGGCAATGGGCAACATCTTGGGGGGAGTCCTCAATACATTAGAGGCCATATTTGCTAGAAAGTTGGTCCCAGAGGAGATAACTGCTGATGGCTTGAAAAGTGGACTGCCTCCATTCTTCTCAGCTGCGAGGTCACTTGTCCTGGATGACTTTGAGAATGTCTCCACGTTCTCTAGTATAATTCAGCATACCCAGGACGCCTTGGTGACATGGAGAAAATCTTGCATCAGATACGGACAGACGGTAGCAGTCTTGGAGTTCCAGCTCGACCATATCCCACCGATCTCTACACAGGAGGTTGAAGCAGTATTGGCCCGGTTGATCGAGTTTGCTATCTGGGAGAAGGCCAGTGGGAACGCGCTGCTTGAGGAGGATCTTCTTGGTGATGGTAGTGGGCATTAATTGCTCATTATGATTCCTGCAGGGGAGTGGAGAATATTCTGTGCATTCATTGCCCACTCCTCTCTGTGGCGGTTTTTAGGGCAGAAACCCTAATCAGGGCATAGGTGGCTCGATCTGAGCCCTTCATTGTGATTTGATCTGAACCGTCCACTGAATTGGACTTATTATAAAAGGGGCATCCCCCCTCATTTGTAATCTATTAGAATTAGATAGAGATTAGATCAAGAGTTGAATCAGAGCTAGAGAGTAGAAGTCATATAGCATTTAGCTTAGAAGTTAGCTTTAGATTGAGGAGGGAAGAAAACTTTCCTTTGAAAGTTTTGTAAAAGGTTGTTGTGAACACTTTTCATAATACAAAGAGTTTCATTGTTTGGTGATTTCTTCTTTGTTATGAGTAGCTAGCAAGGCCATTTCGTCTTTCCAATTCAAGGTAGATAGAGTAAAATAGATTTTTATTTCATGCAAGTAGTTGTTAGCTGTGGAGTGTGGCGTTGTGATTTGAGCAAGTCTTCTCGTCCATACCACTAGCGGACTTGCTGATGGTAAGTTCGCCTTGCGTGGTCAACTGGAGTATCAGCACTTAACTTCGATTATGGTTCATATGTTTGTATGCGTCGTGTTGACGGTATGAACGTGTTGTGTCATAGTTTGAACATTTTCTCATCCTTTGAAGATTGCACCAACTTTGTCGGAGTTGTTCGAAAGAAGACAAAGCGAAGTTTGGTTTGAAGATTGTTTAAGTCGATCTTCGTCCTCCACCCTTTTAGAAGTAGATCTGTAGAATCTCTATCCCTATCCCCTTTAAATTCTGCATTTTCTGAGTCAGTCTAGATACCAGAACCATATCGCCAAATCATTCATGTCTTAATTGCTTCACAAAGTCGAACAACTACGTAAGTCCCCTTGAAATAACCAGCAAAACACATCAACCAACTGAGTCTATTCGCGATAAAAGGAACCTTGGAGTCGAACACATGAACTTTCAAGCAATCTTAGCATGTGGGACACTTTGATCAAGAGAGAATAGAGTGACCGTTGGGCAACTTTATTCTGTGCTGGCGCTGTCATAAAAAGCACGTCAACAAGACGTACCCTTGGCAACCAACAATGATCGCGTGAATGACCTGTAATGCTCGTACAACCAAACAAAGACAAGAATCGAATACCATTCGGGCACGAAGCTGAGGAGGAAAGGGTTCGGCGATCACTGAGAGTACAAGAGCAAGAAAACTAGCGACGAAGACTAAGGCAAGTTGATAAAGAATTGAATGAAGATCTAATTGAAATAAACCAAAGTATACAAAGAGAAAATACTAATCTCGAGGAAATAGATCAATCCATCAGTAGAGCACATCAAAATTTTGTGGAAGGGAGGGACGAAGGACCCTTCATCACCCCGTACGTAGAAAGATATAAAATCCGAGAAATTGAAAATGAATTAAGTGGAGAACTTGATAACAACATCCGACGCATTCGGGAGTTGTCCATATCGAACGATGACGAAGGGCTGAGGATTGGAAGATCTGAGCCCAAGACCTCTTGGCAGAAGGAGTACCGGAGTGGAACCCAGGTGACTCAAGGTGTCGAGGACGCTGACGGAAGACTGTAGAGTGACTCGTACGTGGCCGAGAGTACAAGTGATGCACCAGAACGTAGCGGGGAAACCGGTCTAGTCGGGTCCAAAACACAAGGACAACGGGGAAAAATGGTGACTCCTGTGCGGTAGAAGCTGCCGAAGTTTATGGGGAATGGGTCAGAAGATCCAGTACGACATTGCAAAACATGTGAAACAATCTAGATAGCAAACGGAGAAGATGATCCGGATCACTGGCTGAAAGCATTTCCGGCGACACTCAGAGATAGTGCCATTGATTGGTACTTAGAATTGGACCAAGCACAGAGAGCATCATGAAGATTACTCAAGAAGGTCTTTTAGGACGAATTCAAACTCCTGAGGGATGACAATGAGATTGTAGCAGAAATCTACAGTACGAAGCAGAGAAAGCACGAGAATGTGCGCACATACAATCGGCGACTCAAAGACTTGTTGGGAAAATTGGAGGTTCAGGCAGCCGATGGGCTAAAGAAGCGATGGTTCATTGAAGGCTTGCTTTCGTCGTTGAGGAAGAAGATGAAAGTCGTGCCTCCATCATCGTACGCTGAAGCATACAGTCGGGCGATGGATATAGAAAGTGAAAACAAAACATCTTCCTGAGGGAAAAAGAAGACGGACGACATGGAGAGTATGGACGATAGCGACGGTGAATCCAAGACCATCCAAGCACTCAAGAAAGTTATGATGCGAATGATGAAAGAATTGAAGGCCGACAAAGAGATTACGATTTGAGCACGAGAATTGTGGTGTACAGAGTGCAATGGGGAAGGTCAGACAAAAGCGAATTGTCCAAAGATGTTCTGCGACATTTGCCAAGTTATGGGACATTCTATCAAGGAATTCCCATACAATTTAAAAGCCAGAAGTGCACAAGTACTTTTTGCTCAAGGTGAACCGTCGACATCGCCGAACACACCACCGAAGCCCCAGTAGAATAGTAATTCATCCCCTGGAGGTTACCGAAGCAACAAAAGTCTGAGAAACATGATACAATACGATGCAAAAGGAAGGCCCATGATCTAATGCAAGAACTACAACGAATGGGGCCACTTCGCCAGGGATTGCCAGAACGGTCAAGGTTCGGGAGGAAGATTGTGTAAGTTGTGTGGACCAGGCGACCATGAAGAGAATGAATGTCCTAAGCAGAAGGGTATCCATATGCTGGAAGTGGAAGAACAAGAGGTATTGGCGATCACCAAAGTGCAAGCAAAGAACGCAACCTACCTAGACCCACATACGAAAAAAAAAAGGATGAATGTAGCAAAAGCTAAAGTGGAACTAACGATGGCGAAGGAGTAAATGATCTTCTCCAGACGTTGCCGCAGTTGGGACTGACAATGACAAACATCCTCAGGGATGTCAAGCAATCGCGAGCGGAGGATCGAAGGCAAGAATTGGTACCGGATTCACCACCGTACGATGAACAAACCATTGATCCTGTACTACTCATGGCGAACATCGGGGAGATGCCGACGGTTGTATAGATGGAGATCAGAGGGAATATCTTGACAAATACTATCGTTGATGGAGGATCGGGAGTCAACGTACTACCCGAAGACACATGGAAGAGCCTCGGGAAGCCTACACTCTGGCCACCGACATTGCAACTCGTCGGTGCCGATCAACATGGTATCAAGCCGTTGGGAACGCTGATGGCGTAGAAGGTGATGATCGAGACACATAGTTTTTCCTAAATTTTGTCGTCATCCCATTACAGAGGAAAGCGTATGATGCATTGCTTGGGAGAGGATGGCGAATAGCTGCCAAGGAAAATCATAATTGGAAGAGGAACACACTCTCGATCGAGAACGAGCAAAAGTACGTCATCGACTCGAAGAACCAGGCCGTGAGCGAAGAATTGGCTTCCTTTGAATTAGAATCAGATGGAGGTGAGTCAGATGTCGACGAAGGAAGGTAGGCGATGGAACTGAATGCTGATGGCATACTCGAACTCGAGATTTGCTGAGAGGATGAGACAAGCTCATTGAATGGATTGTTTCACTGGCAAATGGAGGATTACGAGGTGTTCCATCGAGAGTGTAACATGCTACAGATCGAAGAAACCCAAGAAGAAGAGAAGGGTACATCTTGCCAAAAAATTCTCGTCAAGTACGAAGGGTACAAAAAAGGAGAAGAGGAGGTGGTCACGCCCAGCCAAACATGCTCGATCGTGTACGGGGAGCACAAAGAGAGAGTACCAGAATTGGATGATACACTAGCCGAAAAGTTGGAACATGATAAAGTACGAGGTAGTGACAGAAAGTCACAAGAAAGGAAGGGAGAGGAGAGAGAAAATGAAGAGGGAGAGTACAAAAGGTGAAAAATAGATAAGGAGGTGTTGAAAATAGAAAAAATGAAAATGGAAGAATTGGAAAATATAAAAAATGAAAAAAATGAAAAAATTGGGAAAAAAGAACGAGAAAATAAAATATTGGAGATCGATAAACGAGAAGAAGAAAAAAATAAAATAAAAGAGAGAAGTATTGGGAAAAAGAAAATAAAACTTGAAGAAGGCAGTTGAGATAATAGAAAAAGGAGTTTATTAAAGTTCAAGTTGGGAAAAATTAAAAGAAAACAAGTGCATAAGCTGTACGTCGTATGGAACAAGAAGGAAGTGTTGACGGGTGTTTTATGACCACACCAACACAGAATAAAGTTTCCAATGGTAACTCTATCCTCTCTTGATCAAAGTATTCCGTATGCTAAGATTGCGTGAAAGATCATACGTTGAACTCCAAGGTTCCTTATGCAAGGGGAAAGCCTCAGTTGGTTTGATGTGATATTGCTGGGTATTTCAAGGGGACTTACACAATTGTTCAACTGGAAGCAGTTACAAGATGCGAATGATTTGACAATAATGCCCTGATTCCTAAACTAACCAGAAAATGCCGAAATTAAATGGGATAAGGGGTAGAGATTCTATAGTCTACTTCTAAAGGTGGAATACGAGGATCAACTTCAACAAGCTTCGAACTAGACTTTGCTTCGCCTCCCTTCAGACAACTTCTACAAAATCGGTGCAATCTTCAAAGGATGAGAAAGATGTTCAAATTATGACACAACATGCACATACCATCACAACGATGCATATGGACAAATGAATCACAATTGAAGTTAAGTGCCAATACTCCAGTTGACCACGCAGGGCGAACCCACCGTCAGCGAGCCCGTGAGTGGTATGGATGAATGAAGACTTGCTCAAATCAAACGCCACATTCGACAATTATCAACTACTTGCATAAAATAAAATCTACTTCGCTCTAATCTACTTGAATCGGAAAGACGAAAAAGCCTTGCCAACTACTCACAATGAAAGAGGGAATCACCAATCAATGAAACTCTCTATATTATGAGAGTTCTCCACAACAACTTCTTACAAAAACTTTCAAAGGGAAAACTTTTCTTTCCTTTTCAAACTAAGCTAACTTCTAACTATTCACTATGTGCTCTCTACTCTCTAGTTCAATCCTCTAGTGTCTAGCTCTAGTTCTAATAATTTACAAATGAGGGGGATGCCCCTTTTATAACAAGCCCATTTCAGTGGACGGTTCAGATTTGATTACAATCAAGGGCTCAGATTGAGCCACATATGCCCTAATTAGGGTTTGTGCCCTAAAAACCGCCATGGAGAGGAGTGGGTAATAAATGCACAGAAGATTCTCCACTCCCCTGTAGGAACCATAACAAACAATTAATGCCCATCACCATCTTCTAGAAGATCCTCGTCCAACAGAGCGTTTCTGTTGTCCCTCTCCCTAATTGCAAACTCGATCAAACGGGCTAATACTGCCTCAACCTGTTGAACTGAAATCGGTGGGATGTGGTCGAGTTGAAATTCCAGCACTGTAACTATCTGCTCGTGCCGAGTATAGGACTTTATCCACGCAACAAAGGCATCCTGGGTGTTTTGAATTATGCTAGAGAAACTGGAGATATTCTCAAAATCATCCTGGACAAACGATCTCACGACTGAGAAGAAAGGAGCCAATCTATCCCTCAAGCCATCCACAGTTATCTCCCCCGGAGCCAGCCTCCTCGCAAATAAGGCCTCTAGTGTGTTGAGGAATCCATCCAAAATGTTGCCCATTGCCTTCCTAACTCTGGCCGAATCCGCCCTTGCTGCATCATGAAAACCACGGCCTGTGACCACCGAAGAGTACCAGCTGGTGAAGTCATACCTGCCACTTTCCTGTATTACACCTCCATCCACCAGGGTTTGCAAAGGCATATGCATCAAAGCCTCCAGACGAAGAACAATCTTAATCTGATAAATTTGGGTCTCACTCCAGGCTTGATCCGCCATATCCATGCGTGCCAGAACATCTGAGGCCTGCCGATAAGCATGAGCGAGGTCCTCCATGAATTTCTTTTTTTCAGTCCGAACATGGCCAACCCATTTATTTGCTTCCATTTCCATCTTCTTCAAATCTTCTAAGCCAATAATTGACTCTCTTGGAAGCTCTGCCAGGAGTTCAACTGCCGGGTTTCCCCGTTCTCCTGGATGCGCAAGATTCTGCACATATCCTATCAAAGTCTTGTGCTCCTTCTTTAACCTCTTATACTTTCCTTCCGTACAAAGCAACTTGTCTTTCAGTGCCTGATAGGAGTTGTCACACTCCTCAATTATTTGGGCTCCCGTGGGATGACCCAACTCCACTGTGGTGATCACATAATTCTCCGGCCTTTCTTCATCCTGATCATACTCTTCCCTTGGGACAACAACCTGGAGGGTACGAGAGCCCGATTCATCTGTTGAAATCTTCGAAAAGTTTCTAGCTCTCTACTTTTTTGGCGGTGCACTAATCCTTCAGAGGAACTCTTCCATTTCAACTGCTGGATCTACATCATCCTCAGGGTCCCTCCTCATTCTCTCGGTAAGCCAATCCGACACTGCCTGCTGTGGATTGCAAGTGATGAGGGGCTGTTCTTCTGTCGCTTCCTCCTCGCGCACCCCTTCCCAAATAGTGCTCTGCTCGGACTCATTAGTCTCCATGACCTGAGTATCTCCTGACATTTGGGCTTCTTGCTCCGTGTTATCCTCTTCTTCCAATGCCATGTCAAGTATCTGCTGGAAACGGGTATCAGCTGCCGTTTCCTCCTCTTCTTCCTGTTGGCCTCTTCCTCTGGGTGCACTGACACTTAGGCTGTCTGACTCCTTGATGTTTGGCTGATCTGCTTCTTCAAGTTCCCGCTCTTGATTCAACTTTTCCCTCTGATTAGCAAATAATGAAATCTCTCTCAAACTCAAAGACTGAGTTTGTGACTGCGTGGGTGATGCTTGCTCCATCCCCAAAGGTATCGGCTGGGTCGGCACCTCATCTCATGTTTCCGCAGCTTGGGCAATTTGCTTTCCTTTCCTTGTTGATGGCGGCCTTTGATCGCCCATGAGGTTATAAGTAAGAGCAGTTGACCTACTCTTAAGCCGGCTCACGTGCCTCTCGACCCAACTCCTTGTGAAAGTCAGCACCGAAATGGAAAGTGTGTCCAAGTCCGTGATTTCGGGCTCAGACCAATCAGGTGGTGGGACCGGTGTATTTCTTACTGACTCATAGTCAGGCTGTATGACGTTGACATCTTCGTCCACCTGATCAGGAACCGGAATGACTTCACATTCTCTGATTAACTTGAGGGGTAGCCTGGTGAACATCCTTCTCCTTATCTCGGCCTCATCAACCGCATTAGCCTAGAAGTCCTCTATATGAGCCTTATGTCTGTACTCTACGTTTTGCACCACTCGGATGTTGTTATAAGGATCGAAATCCTGCCTGCCAGTGTGATAGGTGAGATGAAAGAACTGCAGCTCATCTTTAGCTGCCCGAGTTGCCTGCAAGGAGGGACACACTTCACTGGAATTCCCCATGGCGATAGGGAAATCCAGTCCCTTCTTCCTCTTCTTCTTCTGAATTTTATCATAGGCAATGAGTTGCCTAGATACTTCTAGCATTATTATCCGATCAGTGGGGTACCTCGGTAGCCGATATGGATATGAGGTGAACCCCTGCAACCTGATGTATGTAAATTTTGGAAATTGGATGAGCTAATATCCATATTCTTCAATCAACGCCTGTGCTTCCTTTGAAATCCTTTGCTGCATTCTCTGGGTCCTTGCAATATGCATCGTGAATGCATCATTCACCCGCTTGTAGCTGGCAGTGTTGGTTAAATGTAGTTGAGGGCAAGCTTCGTGGATTTTGAATTGTTCAGGGCCGCAGCAGATTGGCTCCTTGTACGTTATTCCCCGGTACTTGGTCATTTGAGCTATCATGTACATCACGTATGAGCTCATGTAAAAGGTCTTCGTTCTCCTTAGGCTTCTGAACTGCTCATCTATATTGTCGCTGATCATTCTGGCCCAATCAACACATTCTTTTCCCTCCACTATGATCTCGATGTAGTAAAACATCCAAGGCTCGAAGATGTAGGCTTGCGAACTTCCGTTCACCCGGCTAAGCATCATTATCAGGTCACAATATTCCTGCTTCACGTCTTTAGCAATTATTTGCTTCGGGAGCTTAGTGCGGGGTGGCTGTGGCCTTTGTATCCAGATTGTGTTGATGACCGCATCACACCTTTCAAAGGAGGAGAAATACATCCTATCTGCTTTGTCCTTCGTTCTGTACAGCATCCTCTCGGAAGTGGGAATCCCAAACGCCTCTCTAATAGCATCTGGCGTGAAGTTGACAAACAATTTGCCATTTGGAGAGACAATAGTTCTTCGTTTTGGCTTGTAGCAATTCGCCCACTCCATGATCAATTCCGGACACTGTATTGCTGGTGGAAAACCAGCAGCTGCGTAGATCCCACTTTTCATTATATTGTGCGCTGTGACTGACGGTTGATGACCTCCCAGCCCGTACGTTCTTGCCTTGAGCGCACCCAGATTAAATGAACCAAGGTTGGTGTCATTTATTCCCGCCAACTTTGAAGTGAACATGGACTTCAGAAGAAATGGTTTTCAAGCTTTTTGATCACTGCCTGTCGGGATGAACTTGCCTTGCCTGCATCAATATTCGTAGTTCTGCTTGCAGCTTTGCTTGTCCCTGCAACATCTCTTGCTCCAGCCATCTGCAAAAAATAAAATGAGGTAGATTGCAGATTTTTAATAAAATAAAACAGCCTCGAGATGGCTGCAATATGGAGTTAGCTCCGAAAATAAAATCCCTCAGCATAAACTTCTAACTCCTGTTGGTTGAAAATTTTGTATACTTGGGAAAGCATACAAAATTGTGGTTTCAACCATAGTACGTGAGATAAAACTCTCCGAATTAAGGGAAGGCTCCCCCTTTAACTAAATAAGACTAATATGGGTAGGACAGCAATCGTTCCTCTTATTTCAGGAAAGATTATATTCTTTTCTCTTCGTAGAAAAGCAATAGCAAACATTAAGAAAACTTATTACAATAGCTATGCAGTGAAACCAAGAAAGAGGAAAGAAAGTTTCCTGAAAGCACAAAGACTTCCGTCACTTCCTCCAGGACGGGAAAACAACCAACAAGCACAAAGTCTTGAAGACCTGAAATCCTATCTACCCTTTTTAGAATGATTACCTAATGATAATTTACAACATAAGACAGCACAAAGTCTGCGACTATGATGTACCTATTAACTACTTTAAATGAGAACTACTGCAAGCACAAAGTCTTGTAATTGTTTTCAATTTCTAAATACTAACTACGGATTCAATGTTTAATATTTACAGCACAAAGTCTGCAGATATTTCAATTGAATCTCTCTTCAGCAATATTTCACAATCTCCAAGTAGTCACAAAGTAATGCTCCAAAATGACATAAGAACACAAAGGATGCAAAGTAGGGCTTCAACACAAAGTCTGAAATTCCAACTCTTTGATATTACTTGAAAAATCACAACTTATAACTATAAAACTCAAAGTCTTTATGAGTACAAAATTCTGCAGAAATTTCTTGCTTGCTAAAAAGATCCATATTACAATAGACCCCCTCAAGTATTTATAGGAGAGAAGCCTTGAGAAAAAGGTGGGAGGATCCGAACTAACTTGAGAAATTCTCTCAACCACTAATTAACTGCAGTTGACTTATTCAACATTACAAGTCCCATTGTAATTTGACTTGTAATGTTATTACATGTAATTACAAGTTACAACTTTGCAAGTGATATGATTACTTGCAATTACATTTTTCTATTTTACATGTAATTTGTCAAAACTAAAATTACAAATACATAATTGAAACTATTCTAAGTGTCTGAAGACACGACTTGAACTACATCATCCTTGATTGAATCTTCATGCTGCTGTTTGGAAAACATTCTTCCATCTCTGTCTTGAAAGCATTCTATGCTCATCAAACATTCCTGTCACTTATTCACTTTCTTGTATGGCTTTGTCACTTTCCTAGCTCTTAGGACCGTGTTCATCTTCACAAATCTGTACTGCAACTTGATATAACTGCCCCTTGACATAGAACATCATATTTTTCTGTCATCCTCTATCAATGAAGTCCTCATGCTCAGAAATACATTACAAACTTCTTTTTAATCAAGTTTCTTTTCCTTTTCATAATTCTAAGATGTCTTGATTCACTGTCCTATCTCAATAGATCTGTATAGGACTACCTTTTCATGTTACTAATTTCAGTAGGTAAGAAGATATTTTGGTAAAAAACATCCATTTTGAAGTTCTCTTGGAAATATCATCACTTTCCCTTGGCATGACTATGCTTCAGCTTGTTGTTGCTCTTTCTTTGTATCATATGTAGTAATACAACATAACTTTGACCTCCATTACATTGTCTATTCCATATCTTCACTTGAATCTACCATCCTATGCCTTTTCTCTTATCATCATTCTCTGCCTTATGCTCACAAGTTATAAGTTGATAAAACAATTTACAAGTTGCTGATAAAAGCAATTTCAGATCTGGAAACCAATACTGCAAATGATTTGAAAACATACAAGAGATCATGTGACTTGCAATCGGATTTTGGAAGAGACACTGCAAGTATAAGCAAATCAAGACACAAGACAATCAGGAAAATGGGGTTTTGGAAGAGCAAAAACGCATGCTTCAGCAAAAACTTAGAACTTTCAAGCTTGAAGTCGGGCTTTGGATGAGTGATTGCAAGGGAAAATCGGGTCCCAAGGACTTAACAAGAAGTTCCCTTAAAGATTTCGAGCTCTCCAACTTGTAAGTCGGGTCTTAAGACCCCCACTACAAGTTACAAGTACTTCATAAAGTGAAAAAGCGCCTTCACTTGCAATTCGGGTCTTAAGACCCCCATTGCAAGTTAATGATAAAACATAACAAGTGACTCTAACAGGCCAAAAAGCAAATCGGGTCTTGGGAAAGCATTTACAAGTGACATGAACTTGAATTTTTACCTTTCAACTTGTAATTTGGGTCTCAAGGCCCCCATTACAAGTTACATATTAATAAAAAGTAACTTTAAAGCCTCTAACTTGCATTTCAGGTCTCAAGACCCCCATTGCAAGTTACATGAGATTTATAAAATGACTAAAAAGTGCCCTCACTTGCATTTTGGGTCTCAAGGCCCCCACTACAAGTGACATATAAAAAGTAACCTTTTAAAAAGCCTTCAACTTGTAAATTGGGCTTTAAGACCCCCATTACAAGTTACATGGATTTTATAAAGTGGAAAAGTGCTCTTCACTTGCAATTCGGGTCTCAAGGCCCCCATTGCAAGTTACATGAAATTTATAAAATGGAAAAAACACTTTCACTTGCAAATCGGGTCTTAGGGACTTGATTGCAAGTAAAAGTATCACTTGCATTTTAGAACTTAAAATCCCCAAACTTGCAGTGATGTCTTCGAAACCCGAAATTGACCAAAACCACACTAAAAATGACTCAGAATTCCATGAAAACGAACGAGAGTGAATGAAAAATGTTGGCCAAAAGGACTATAGACCCAAAACTTAAAGTGCCCAACCTCTGTACCTCGTAGTACGTGCGTTGAGGCCAAAAGGTCCTTACTTGCAATGGTGATCAAAAATCCTGAAATTGGACAAAACAAGGGGAAAAACATGTCGAAATGTTCCCAAATATCACACAAAGAAAAATAGGAAGGAGACCAATGGTTGCACAATTCAATTGGAGAATTTTGGTGCCTCGAAATGCGTGCCATAGAGATTTATGAAGAAATTTTAGGCAAAATTTCATATGGGTTGTCCAATTTTGAAAATTCAAAATTGAGGACAACAACTCCAAACCTCAAACTCTAAAATCCTTTGAGCTTAGAAAGAACTTTCAGCAATTGTATTTCTGGCTTTTGAAAAAATTTGCAGCATCTAGCAACTTTCAGCAAGTGAGCAACTTCTCCAGCATAAAAAATTCGAACCTTTCACTTGAACTTGTTAACTTTCAGCCTTCAACTTTCAGCAGCTAGAAGAATAAAAATCATCTCAACAGGGAATTTCAAACTTCACTTCAGCTTCTTAGCACTTAACTTTCAGCGCTTAGAAAATAAAACTCAGCTCTCTAGCATAGAATTTCGAAATTCATAGCCTTCTAACTCTCAGCAATTTTGAGAAAAGAAAACTCCAGCAACTCAACATTTTGAGAAATAAAAAAATCTTCAACAACTTCAAAGAAATTACAATCCTCTAGCGATATCTTAACCTCTCAAAGAATTCTTCTCACTTGAACAAATTCTCAACTTCGAAATGTGAGAAGAAATGAGAAACCACATTGCTTAAATAATTCTTCATAGAGAATCTTGCCAATTTGTGCTAGAGTTATTTTTAGCACCTTCATCAATTCCCCACTCTTTCCACTTAGAATCTTCCAATTTTAGCGCAGTAGTGGGCGAGTCGTCAGCGAGTCGTCATAGCATTTGCCATTAATGAAAATTCTTTCCTTTGCAAAATTCGAATTTTTCCCTCCAATCTGCCAGTTAACTCACGGTAAATAAACCTGTTAATGGATGATAGCTTCGGTCAGATATGAATGACGATTGCTGTAAGCATCATCATTATTCATAAGTGATCAAAGATCATCATTCATGTTCAATATTTCTAAAGAACATTTAAATCGAATTTATGAGCATACATATAAAATTCGATGATGATATATTCTGCATTTATTTAAATTGGAATCCTCTTAATCATCCGCCACCTTGTAGAAGGGTGTATATGTGTTAATATATACTTAACAATGATAATCGAAACTTGTTACAAGCCGCACCCTAAGGGACACGTCCCATGAGTGGACGTGTCTCCACTTGTGGAGACACGTCCACTCATGAGGCATGCCTCTTAGGGGCGGGCTCCTCCCTTATTTATGGTGGTTCCTCATTCGATATGCAAACATAGAAATCGGATAATGTTCTGCAATCAGCACATTTAATAAGAAGTTCAAATCTGGAAATCGAAAATCTGAACATAGAAGTATAAATATTATTTGACTTAGAATTTTCTTACACAAAATTTCAGACCTTAGTTTATTCTTAGATTTTAGGATCCTATTTGTAAAAGATTTGATTACATTTACATGGTATCAGAGCCACGTTGTGTGAATCCAAATCAAATCTAAAATCAGATTGCTCAGAAATTCGTATTTTCTAAAAATCGAATTCATATCACATTCTTCATAATGTCAATTGTGATCAGATTTGAAGATCGTCTTGCAAAAGCAGATAACTTTACATCATGGAAATTTAGAATCATGATGATCCTAAAAGAGAATAAACTAGACTCACTTGTGAGAGAAAATAAAAGGGAACTTGAGGCTAAACCGGAAAAAAATCAATGGATTGAAAACAATGAAAGAGCCATGAAAATCCTTGTAGATGTAGTTAGGGATCATATAGTACCTATCTTAGCAAAACATTAAACTGCATACCATATGTATAAATCTCTTGAGAGTACTTATAAGATCAACAACACCTGCAGGACTCTAGCATTAAAACGGCAAATCAACAATGCTCAAATAAACAAAGGAGATTCCATTAATGCATACTTCATGAAGATTATTGAACTTAGGGATCAATTATCCACAATTGGATATCAGATTGACAACAAAGAGTTAACCCTAATTGCACTAGGAGGCCTACCAAACTCGGGAGTCATTTGTTCAAGGAGTAAGTGCGAGATCTAAACTCCCTAAATTTGATAGGCTAAGAACTGTCTGCCTTCAAGAAGAAACAAGACTTTCCACAAAAGAAAATAAACAGAAAAACATAGATGAAGACATTCATGTTCTCCACACAACATCTAATAAGAGGAGTAAGAAAAACTCCTACAAGAGAGGATTTTTTAAAAGAAAGAGAAATTCCAATGGAAATGAATCTTTTAAAAAGAAAGACATCTCTCACGTGCAATGCTTTAGATGTGATCAATATGGTCACTATGCAATGAAGTGCCCTGACAGATCTAAACAACAAGCATCTTTTGGCAAAGTAGGAAAGACAAATTCAGATCATGAATCTGAAGACCTTGTGTTCTAGGAAAGACAAATGGATATAGAGTTACCCTTATGGATGGGAAAATTCTAGCATGGCCTAAGAACTCAACTATTAAGAAAACTCAAACTATTGGTGTAAGA
>VCHN02000454.1:0-38155 GCA_007115665.2 Sequoiadendron giganteum
TGTTCTGCTGGTTATTTCAAGGGGACTTACATAGTTGTTCGACTCTGTGAAGCAATTAGGACATGAATGATTTGGCAATATTGTTCTGGTATCTAGACTGACTCGGAAAATGCAGAATTTAAAGGGGATAGGGATAGGGATTCTACAAATCTACTTCTAAAGGGTGGAGGACGAGGATCGACTTAAACAATCTTCAAACCAAACTTTGCTTTGTCTCCTTCCGAACAACTCCGACAAAGTTGGTGCAATCTTCAAAGGATGAGAAAAGTGTTCAAACTATGACGCAACATGTTCATACCGTCAATACGACGCATACAAACCTATGAACCATAATCGAAGTTAAGTGCTGATACTCCAGTTGACCACGCAAGGCGAACTTACCATCAGTAAGCCCGCTAGTGGTATGGATGAAAGAAGATATGCTTAAGTCACAACGCCACACTCCACAATTAACAACTATTTGCATGAAATAAAATCTATTTTATTCTATCTACCTTGAATTGGAAAGACGAAATGGCCTTGCTAGCTACTCATAACAAAGAAGAAATCACCAAGCAATGAAACTCTTTGTATTATGAAAAGTGTTCACAACAACCTTTTACAAAACTTTCAAAGGAAAGTTTTCTTCCCTCCTCAATCTAAAGCTAACTTCTAAGCTAAATGCCTTCTACTCTCTAGCTCTGATCCAATGCCAATTCTAATCTCTATCTCTAATTCTAATTGTTTATAAATGAGGGGGGATGCCCCTTTTATAATAAGTCCAATTCAGTGGACGGTTCAGATCAAATTACAATAAAGGGCTCAGATCGAGCCACATATGCCCTGATTAGGGTTTCTGCCCTAAAAACCGCCACAGAGAGGAGCGGGCAATGAATGCACAGAATATTCTCCACTCCCCTGCAGGAATCATAATGAGCAATTAATGCCCACTACCGTCATCAAGAAGATCCTCATCAAGCAGCGCGTTCCCACTGGCCTTCTCCCGGATAGCAAACTCGATCAATCGGGCCAATACTGCTTCAACCTCCTGTGCAGAGATCGGTGGAATATGGTTGAGCTAGAACTCTAAGACTGCTACCGTCTGTCCGTATCTGGTGTAAGATTTCCTCCATGTCACTAAGGCGTCCTGGGTATGCTGAATTATACTAGAGAATGTGGAGACATTCTCAAAGTCATCCAGGACAAGTGACCTCGTAGCTGAGAAGAATGGAGGCAGTCTACTTTTCAAGCCATCAGCAGTTATCTCCTCTGGGACCAACTTTCTAGCAAATATGGCTACTAATGTATTGAGGACTCCCCCCAAGATGTTGCCCATTGCTTTCCTCACTTTAGCTGAATCTGCCCTTGCTGCGTCGTGAAATCCACGGCCTGTGACCACCGAGGAGTACCAACTGGTGAAATCATACCTATCACCTCTCTGAATTACACCTCCATCCACCAAGGTTTCTAGAGGTATATGCATCAAAGCACCCAAACGAAGTATAGTCTTCGTTTGATAGATGCGAGTATCACCCCAGGCCTGATCTACTATATCCATCCGTGCCAAAATATTTGAGGCCTGTCGATAAGCATCGGCGAGGTCCTCCATGAATTTCCCTGTCTCAGTATGAACACGGCTAACCCACTTGTCTGCCTCCGTTTCCATTTTCTTCAAATCCTCTAAGGCAACAACTGACTCCTTCGGAAGCTCTGATGGACGTTCCACTGCTGGGTTTGCTGGTTCACCTGGACGTGCTAGATTTTGCATGTATCCTATCAAGGGTTTGTGCTCCTTCTTCAATTTCTTATACTTCCCCTCCGTGCGGAGCAACTGATCCTTCAATGCCTGATAGGAGTTATCGAACTCCTCGATAACTTGGGCTCCCGTAAGACGACCCAACTCTACTGTGGTGATCACGTAATTTTCAGGCCTCTCCTCGGTTCGATCACAATCTTCCCTCGGAATAGCCACCTGAAGCGTGCGAGAGCCTGACTCGTCAGTCGAGATCTTTGAAAACTTCCGGGCCCTTTTCTTCTCTGGTGGCGCACTGATCCTCCTGAGGAACTCCTCCATCTCAATGGCCGGATCCGTATCATCCTCGGGTTCTCTCCTCATTCTGTCGGAAAGCCAATCAGGCACTGTCTGCTGTGGATTACAAATGACAAGGGGCTGTTCTTTTGTTGCCTCCATCTCGTGCACTTCCTCTCTTCTTACACTGGTTTGCTCAGGCTCATCCTCCTCTATAAGCTGGGTATCCCCTGACCCTTGGGTCCCTTGTTCTGTGTTGTCTTCTTCTTCCAAAGTCGTGTCCAACATTTGCTGAAAATGGGTGTCGGCCATTGTTTCCTCTTCCTCCTCCTATTGGCCGCCCCTGGATAGACTGACACTAGCTGATTCCCGGGCGTTGGGCTGATCTACCTCCTCAAGTCCCCGCTCTTCCTCCAATCCTGCCCTCTGATCGGCAAATAATGAAACCACTCTCAAACTTGAAGACTGAGTTTGTGAGTGCACGGGTGATGCTTGTTCTATCCTCAACGGTATCGGTTGGGTTGGCACTTCCACTTGTGTCCTCGATGCCTGAGCAATTTGTTTCCCTCTTTTTACCGATAACGGCCTTGGGTCACCCATCAAGCTATAAGTAAGGGCGATCGACTTGCTCTTAAGTCTGCATACATGTCTGTCGACCCAAGTCCTGGTAAAAGTCATCAGCGGGATAGAAAGAGTGTCCAAGTCCATGATCTCTGGCTCGGACCAATCAGGTGGTGGGACAGGAGTATCCCTAACTGACCCATAGTCGGGTTGCATGACGTTGACATCCTCCTCCACCTGGTCGGGAACTGGAATAATCTCACATTCTCTAATCAACTTGAGAGGAAGTCTGGAAAACATTCTTCTTCTTATCTCAGCCTCATCCACTGCATTTGCCCAGAAGTCCTCCAGATGAGCTCTGTGCCGGTATTCAACGTTCTGTACCATCCGGATGTTCCCGTAAGGATCGAAATCCTGCCTGCCTATGTGATATGACAAATGATAAGATTGCAGCTCGTCCTCTGCCTCTCGGGCTGCCTGCAAAGAGGGACACACCTCGATGGAATTTCCCATGGTGATAGGGAAATCAAGTCCACCCTTCTTTTTCCTTTTCTGAATCTTATCGTAGGCAATCAATTGCCTAGATATCTCAAGCATTACTATGTGATCAGTGGGGTATCGTGGTAACCGATACGGATACGAAGTGAACCCTTGCAGCCTAATATATGTGAATTTCGGGAATTGGATGAGCCAATACCCATATTCCTCAATCAATGTCTGTGCTTCTTTAGATATTCTCTGCTGCGTTCTCTGCTGAAGTGTCCTCGCAATGTGCATTGTGAATGCATCATTTGCCCGTTTATAGTTAGCAATGTTAGCTAAATGTAGCTGTGTGCAGGCTTCGTGGATTTTGAATTGACCAGGGACGCAGCCGATTGGCTCCTTGTACGAAATCCCTCTGTACTTAGTCATTCTGGCCAACATGTAAATTACATATGAGCTCATGTAGAAAGTCTTCGTCACCTTCAAGCTCCTGAATTGTTCATCGATGTGGTTGCTAATCATCCTAGCCCAATCGACACACTCCTTTCCCTCCAAGATGATCTCGATGAAGTAGAACATCCAAGGCTCGAAAATGTAAGCCTGTGCACTCTCATTCACCCGGCTCAGCATCATTATCAAATCACAGTATTCTTGTTTCACGTCCTCGGCAATTATCTGCTTTGGGAGCTTAGTGCGGGGTGGCCTCGGCTTCTGCATCCAAGCTCTGTTGATGACTGCAGTGACTCTTTCGAAAGAGGAAGAGTACATCTTGTCTGCCCTTTTGTTTGTTCTGTATAACATCTCCTCAGCAGTTGGAATCCCAAATGCCTCTTCGATGGCATCCGGTGTGAAGTTGGCGAGCAGTTTACCATCCGGAGAGACAATCGTCCTACGTTCTGGCTTGTAGTGATTGGCGCACTCCATAATTAGTTCCGGACACTGAATTGCTGGCGGAAAACTAGCAGCTGCGTAGATTCCACTCTTCATTATATTATGTGCCGTGACGGATGGTTGATGGCCCCTAGCCCGAACATCCTCGATTTGAGTGCATTTAGATTAAATGAACCAAGGTTGGTATCATTTAATCCTGCCAACTTTGAAACTATTGCTGACTTTGGGAGAAATGGCTTAGCGAGCCTTTTAATCATTGCCTGTCGGGATGAGCCAGCCTTGCCTGCTTCAGTGTTTGCAGCTCTGCCTGCGGCTCTGCTTGTTCCTGCAACATCTTTTGCGCCAGCCATCTGTAAAAATAAAATAGAATAATAAGCTAGGCTGCAGATTTTTAATAAAATAAAACAATTCCCGAGATGGCTGCGAATACGGAGTTAGCTTTGAAAATAAAATTCCTCAGCATAAATTTCTAACTCCAAACCTCAAACTATATAAAAATCTCTGAGTTTAGAGACAACTCTCAGCAACTGCACTTCTGACTGGTGAAGAAAAAACGCAGCAAGCTAATACTTTCAGCAATGTAGCTAATTTCTCCAGCACAAATAGTTCGAACCTTGACTTCACTTTGTCAACTTCAGCAGTTAGAGGAATAAAGAGTTGCCAGCAATATGAAATTTCAACTTCCTCAACTTCTCAACGTTTAAACTTCTTCAACACTTCGACCTTCAGTAGCTTGAAAATAAAGATCTCTAGGGAAAAGAAATCTTCTACAACTTTGCAAATCTGCAGCGACTTCAACAATTTGGAAATAAAATCTTAGCTCTCCAGTATACAACTTCGAACTTCGCAGCAACTCCACTTTCAGCTCTTTGAGAATTAAATTCTCCAGCAACTCCGGAAAATAACTTCAACCTTCAACTTCGAAGTTGCAGCAACACACTTTCAGCTTTTCGAAAGAAAAAAGTCTCGGCAAATGAAAATTTCTCCAGCACTTCGCACTTTCAGCAACTCAACACTCCGAAATAAAATAAACTCTCCAAGAATTTCTCTCCTCAACCACTTGGAAAATATTTCAATCTCTCAAGAACTTCTTCAGCAACTTCAACTTCGAAACAATGTGAGGAGAAATGAGAGAAGAGATTGTTTAAATAACTTTTCTCGGAGAATCCTGCTAAGTAGTGCTGGGGCTATTTTAGCACCTTCATCAATTTTCCACTTTCTTCGTTCGGAATCTTCTAATTCAAGCACAGTAGTGGGCTAGTCGTCAGCCGGTCATTATGGCAGTTGCTATTAATAATGATTCCTTCTTCTTCAAATTTCGAATTTTCCTCTTAGTCTGCCAGTTAACTCTTGGCGATTTAAACAACTCGCGAGAAAAACAATCACTTGACTTGATTGAAAATTCCATTTTAAAATCTCGCAGTGTTTAAATAAATTCAACTCGAAAAATTTCGTGGGAGTTGTAAATATATTTCCAACTTTTAAAATGTCTGTCATTTAAATCCTTGATTTCATAAAATTTGCCTTAGACATTTTAAATTCTCTCATTAAAATGTTCAACTCCGAGTGATTAAAAATTATTTGCGTGCTCGAAATAATTCACCCTCTGAGATTTAATTTCCGTTAGGAAAATAATCTAGGCAAAACGAATTTCCTCTGAAAATATTAAAATTTCCCTTAGGAAATTAATTTTAAAATTTCCCAACCCATGGGTGCCTTTTGAACGGGTTCATTTGATTTTTCACTTGACCCATGGAAAATATTTAGTTGCTTCCGCCTTGGAAATAAAACTTCGTCACTGTGTCCACTTCATTTAAATGTCTCTGGAAAATTTTAAAATTCATCAAGCTATCTTTTCATGCCAAGGGCGTATTTTTCCCTAGTGAAGTGTTATCTCACTTAGAAAAAATTTCTAACATTTGGCGTATTTCCCTTGGTATAATTTTTTGCGACTTAGAAATTTTCTCCAGTCATCTCACATCTTGGGCGTATTTCACTCAGTGATGTTTTATTTTGCTAGCTTTTACCCTTGCCACGCCTTAGAAACATTTTCAATCAAGGGCGCATTTAGCATGGGCCACTTTCATTTTCCACACTTAGAAAAATTTTAAAAAAAATCTCCACTTCAACTTGGGCGCATATTCATGTGTCTACTTCTACTCCTCGTGCCTTAGCATCTTATTGCCTCCTGGGCGTATTTTACTCATGCAAGCTTTGATTTCTCACTTAGAAAATTCTCAAACACTTAGAATATCCTTTCAAGGTGAGGGCGCATTTCATAGGTTCCACTTTCATTTCGTTGCCTTAGGAAATTTTCTCCAGCAACCTTGGGCGCATATGGGGTCTTGAGCTTTCATTTTCTTGACTTAGAAATTTCTCCACGTCTTAGCCACTTTATCTTGCCTTGGGCGCATATGGGTGTGTCTGGTTTTATTTTCACCACTTAAAATTTCTTCAAGCCATGTATCTTCTTGAGGGCGCATTTTGACCTCTCTACTTTCATTTTATGCCTTAGAAGAATTTCGGCCATCTCCTCTTCATCATGGGCGCAAATGCTAGGCCAAGCTTCCATTTTTACCTTAGGCGTTTCTAGCCTATTCCTTGGGCGCATATTGGGTAAACAACTTTCATCTAGGGGCGCAAATGAGAGGGTGAGCTTTCACTTTCTCTTGAGGGCGCATTTCACCCTTGATACTTTCGTTTGTGTGCCTTAGAATATTTCATCAAGCTCACTTTACACCTTGGTGAGGGCGCATTTTCATGGGTGTGCTTTCGTTTTTGCCATGGGCACATTTCAAGTGCCATGCTTTGATTTCCAATGCCTTAGAATAATTTGAAGGCACTTCCAAGGTGGGCGCATTTACATGGGTCTACTTTCATTTTCATGCCTTAGACGTTTTGAGAGAGTCATCAAGGTGGGCACATTTACATGGGTGTGCTTTCGTTTTTGCCTTAGAAAATTTTCACCTCTCTCCTTCCTCTTTGGGCGCATTTTGAGGTATGAGCTTCTGTTTTATGCCTTAGAAACTTTCAAGGCTTCCATCAAGGTGGGCGCATTTTCATGGGTAAGCTTTTAATTTTGCCTTAGAAAATATTTTCCCTGCCTCTGCCTACCCCTGCTCTTGCATTCTATTTTTAGCAAGTTGTGCTATTTTTAGCAAGTCCCTTAATTTTCAACTTCTACAGCTCCGTTTTGCCTGAAAATTTCATCATATGATATTCTTCACCTTGTGAACCTGTTTTGCCAGTCCTCTGCCCTGACCTGCTATTTATAGCCACCTGCTATTTATAGTAAGTTCTGACTTTCTGACTTCAGTAGCTTCGTTTTGCCTGAAAGTTGCAACGCTTGATCTTGATAGCTTGAGTGTTACTCTGATGCCAACCTCGGGTGCAGACCTGCTATTTATAGCCGTGCCCTGACTTACTAAAAATAGTAAGTTCTCAGATTTAAACTCTCCAAATTTTGCCGGTAATTGCAGCAAGTGTCGGCGGCGACCGCGGGTGCAAGTACTTTGTTTGACTATTTTTTGGATTTTACCCTTTATAAAGTAGAAGCTAATTTGACTTGCATGTATCGAGATGGTCTCAGATTAGAAGCTTGGATTTCATGCGTAGTTACGCTGGCCCGGAGTGTTAAGGCATTTCGCGAGTGTACGCTAAAATAGAAACCGCTTTGAAAGTGACTCATCCTTGCCGAGATGGTTTCATCATATTGCCGAGTGGGATCTCAAAAACCAGAAAAACCCAGAAAACTGGTCTGCATGCATGCACTGGCTAAAAATAGTAAGTCCTTAAACTTTGATCTTCTCCGCTTGCATGTCACCTTGTTGCGAAGCTCTCGAAAAACCCGTAAAGAAAAACCCGGCATGCGTTGAAAAACACTGCATGCGAACCCTAAAAATAGCCTCCGAAGGCTGACTTCTGGAAGTGGTCGTCTCGGTTTGCATGTTACATCACTGTGAAGGTTTTGGAAAACCCAGAAGGAAACTCCAGGCATGCATCTGAAAAGCTCATGTGGAAACCCTGAAAATGGCTCTTGAAGCCTGAACTGCCAAAAATAGCAAGTCGTCTGATCTGGCTCAAAATTTACGTGTAGTCAGCTTGATGTTACCCGGATGCAGTGGAACTGACAGAATTCCAAAATCTCAATAAAATAGTCCCAAATTGAATACTTACTAAGAATAGTAAGTTGCCGGAATACAGTGAAAATTTAGGGGGACTCTGCTGGAAGTCTTCTGACTGCTGCACTAAGCTTAGATTTCAATTTTATGACTCGGTTTGACCTTAAATAAGCCTGAAGGATGAAAACCCTAATTACACAGACTTAACCAATATTTTAACCTGGGTCAAACGACGGGACATCCCCAGGAAGGACCAGAGACCAGAGAGAGAGCGAACCAAAGCCAAAAGACCAGAATGGAGCAAAATTTAGGGGGTCCCCATCTTGATGGGGTGATGTGAAAAGGTCACAACACTACCATTGATGTCAGAAGTGTTAAGTCTGAAAATCTGATTTATCACCTTCTTGGAATTGCCTCTATTGTCATAAATTGGTAAGATATCATCATCATTCAAATTCCAATTGCTATAGTGACAAACACGCGCACACCAATCCAAGCAATTCGCTGTTAAACATCAATGCAAAGTCTGAGAATTTTATGATCAACATCATAAAGTGTCCCTTAAACATTAATGTGTAGGTAGGAAAACAAAGAACCAAGTCTGAACATTCTTCCACAATTTGATGCACTTTGCTGATATGAGTTTTCATTAGGTGAAGATTAGTAAACTCATTATGACGCATCATATCTCGAGAGTTACTTGTGCCTACAAACCCATTTCATGTTTAGCCATTAAATTTTGAATATTAACTAAATGGAGCCCTTTATCAATGTCAAACTTAAAATTCTTATCCACCATCTCATGATAAACAAAATCATTTTGAGATAATGGATTGCTGGTCACAATCATAAAATTAGCTTCCAGCTAATACCTTACATCAGCGTCTTCATGGATCTCATGCATACCTTCCTCAAATTCCGAATGCTCATCATTAGTTGTTGATCCCTGAAGCATATCATACTGACATCTTCCCTCATTACCTGTTATAACAGTAATATCATGGCTGCAAGTTGCACCTTCGTGTGAGAATTGATTTTCAAGCCTATTCCAATCTTTATCCGCATACTGAACCTCACCAACAGGGGAGGTACTGAAGTCATCATGCAACATCTCATCCTTATTGTGTTCATCAATCTCTCCAATAATTTGTTTAATCTCCGAAGTTCTTGCATCATGCTCTTGGACCATTGTTATGGCTGCAATAGGCATAGAACTCTCCGCTTTGTGTAAGGAAAAGTGAGCCATACTCAATTGTAAGCAAAGATCATCAATTTATTTTTCTTTGTCTTCAACATACTTGAGAGCAAGGTCCCTATCCACAAGCAATTGCATGTAATCAGATTTATCGTTTCCAATGCTTCTTTGATAGAGTACAGTTGAGTAAAAGTGACTCCACTTGCAACTCCCTTTTGCCTCTCCTCAATTTGAGCTTCCCAAATGAGGTGTTCAATGTACTTGTGCATATTGTTTGCTCTTGTTAAAACTTGCACCACTTTCTCCTTTATAACCACAAGTTGGTCCTTCGAATCTTGCAACACTAAAGGCATCTGATCAAACTCCTCAACGTGACTTGGGCTGTTATAAACAAAATTTTCTGTTTTTCTTTCCTGTGTAGGAGCCATATCATAATCGAAGTCAAATTTTCCACTAGTTGATGCCTTGCAATCCTCATGCGAAAATGTTGGGACAGCATTATAGGCAAACACATTATCTTCAAAGGAATCCGTCTTCTCCTCATAAGGCTTATTGATAACAATCTCTAAATCACCTACATAGAAACTTGGGCACATTTCACTTGTAGATGCAATAAGTAGCTCTTTGTATTCATCATCCAACTCAGCTGATTCACTGGATGATGGCCTATTTTCTTCATGTAGAGAAGGTGAAACCTATATACCAAGTGAGGTTAATTCTTCCGTAGTCAGCTGTTCCTTGAACTTCTCAATCTTCTGCTCAACTGATATTTTTGTGAAATCATATGCTGCAGTTGAGACATGCTGCTCTTTTCTCCAAATGACTAACAAATCAGATTGCAACTGTTTGCATATATCATCATCTTCATCAAGAATCAGGGACAAGATAGTTAGCATACTTGACTTGACTTGTCTGAATGATGTTTCCTGATTTTGGATATGAAACAGCAGAACATCCGGGGAATCAACTCATCACACCCAAGGCCATCATAAAGAGGCATATCCTAACTTTCGCCATAATCTCTAGTATTTTAACTCTCTGACCAAAGGTAGGGCTTTTGACATCATGTAACCCCTGGAAACGCTCCACAATCAGCTGAAGTATTTCTCTCATGGTGTCATCATTATAGGGTGCGTTAGGAGCTGTAATTCTTGCAACTTCACTAATACAAGTGACAACTTCCAGTCTTACCTCTTCATCCTAATGTCTCATCAGCACTGGCTTAACCAAAGAGTGCACCATTGAAGACATAGCTTTGCACATCGGTTGGGAAGGTGATTGACCAACCTTACATAGACTACTTTCCACTTCTTCCAATATGCTGAGAATAACTACTTCTGGTTGAGGTAAGTGTTTTAACTTCTTACCTATAAATTTCAACCTCTCTTGGAAAACCCTGGTAGCCTCCTGTTCTTTACATCCTGTATTCAAACTTTTTTCAATAGAAATCTGATTTTGCTTCAGTGGTTCAATCAAAATCTTCAATGGATCACCACCAGTAGCCATGTAGCCCAAACTGAAATTTCTGATCTGGAGTTGATTAGCTGAGACAAAGTCCAATTACCCAACAGGCTGGCAGGATAACTGAGCTCTAATACCATTGTAATGTCCCTCGCCAAATTGAATGATAATTTTTCCCAAACTCTTAATATGACATATTTCATTTGTCAATTAAGTAGACACAAACTAATAATGTTTTTTGAGCATTTGACATGATAAATATGGTGGATTTTAACATATATTAATTTGCAAGGCATAACACATCACTGGGTTTTGCAATATAATGAATAACAGCTCCAAAACGATTGAAAATTGAGAATATAGTGACTGAAACAGACTTTCAATATTATTCGTCAAACTCCACACACACGTGGTATGGCATTACATTACACAGCCGCATATAAAGTGACTGTAACAACAGATATATCACTAAATTCTGAACATTGCATTGTAAAACAACACACAACTCCACAATAAAAGTATGCAAGAAAATGAGAGACTTAAACTGATCTCATTACATTATATCATGACTGGAAACTATATTTCTTGAACCGATTTTGCTTTTCAGATTTAACACTTTCCTTTTGCTGTGCACAGTTACAGGCAGAAGATGATTACACAGTGATTTTTAACAGCAGATAGGACCACTGATGGGGCTGATATAGTGACAATATGAGCTTAGATTAAACATTAGAACACTCAGAATGCACATTCAGTTTCAGACTGTATTATCAAAGTCTCATATAAGCAGATTACATAAAGGTATGCATCACTATGACACTTACAACAACATGCATAACTCTTCCTCAAACTCAGACTCAGAATATGTATTATCAGACCTTAATTTGCAGGTTCACACTGAACAACAACAATAAACAAGAGTTACAAACAACTCAGACCTGGGAGTAAGTCGCCTGGGTGAATGAAGGGTAATATTATGCTCAGAATGTTTCCGGATGTGCTGCTACAACAAGCGACTTAGACTGAGATGTTGGATGCTCAAATTCCATCAAATTTCTCCCTTAGAACTCCCATGCTGCCCTTATAAAGAGACCCATGATACAACAGGGCTGCTCTTTGGAAGTGCAGGATCCAGTGAATGTAAAAGGCCGAACTATTGTAGAAATGTAAGGTCCTTCTTCAACTTGTCATGCCATGCTTCAGCAATGTAACACGTCCCTTTGATGGTGAGAAATGGGTCTGAGATGAAAGTCACGATTTCACCACTGCAAATGATTCTTCATAATGTCCACGTTTTTCCTCATTAGAGCCAATAATCCTCCACAAAGACCCACGTCCTGGCTGTTGTATGCTTCAGAACTGGGCGCCTAGGGTTTATCAGCAAGCCACACCCTCTTGGAGACTGAATTCACACAAAAATACCAACTTCTGATGCAGATTTCGACTCAGTAATAAATACCCACGAAAATTAGAGAAATGCATTCTCATCCACCTCAAACCCTTGACTGAATTTCATCTTTGAAGTAGATCGATTCTCCTCCCAATTTGGTCGTTGAAAGCAACCGTTAAATTTTCTTTGAAACACCTACATAAACCTTGACTGGATTCCTCAGCAATTTCCAGCTAGGGTAGATAGTTGCACTACCGAAACTGGTGCTGTAGGGTTTCCAAACCCACAGACCTGAGAAGCTTGAGAAAACTCTCTAAAAGTGAAAGTGAGAAAAATATCCAAGAATTCCCAAATGAGCTCTAAAAACCCCTTTTATATTTTTTCTCTAACTCTCCAAAAGCTTCGCTTTTTTAAGATGCACCTTTTAATTAAAACATCCTTTTTACTCCGAAAATGACCTTTTCATTAAAATAGTGATATTTTGACACGCAAGGTCCCTGTTTAATGCACCCATGAGTTAAGACATCTCATCTCGGTTCCGACAAGCTATGATACGAAGGGCCTTTTTAACTATTTTAATTAATTTTAAGCAACTTTAGTAATTTAATTAAAATATAACTATTAATACACTCATTTTTGCGGAACTGTCGGAATGAACTGGAATTGGAAACTAATTGCACTGGAGTGATCCCGATGAAGAATAAAGATGATCGGAGCCAACTGACCGACGTTCTATAAAGTATAAATAGTCACTCTCTCCAAGAATCTTGGAGCCCAACCTAAAAGCCGAAAATAACATCCGAAAGCATCAAATATCTCATCTAAGCCATTTGAGCTCATCGATAACATCAAATCACCCATCCAATCAAGCAAATACAAACCTAGAAAACCATCGTCATTTGTAAAGCATGAGAACCCTAAAATGGGGACATTACCACACTCACTGTCATGACCCCGAAATTACACCACTAAGATATCAAGCATTCAAAATATAAATAAATAAATAAAATAAATATCAAAATACATACTAAGAAATATTAACAAACTTAAATTGTAATTATCATAATATAATAATTAATTACAGTTACCATAATATGTTATTATGATAAAATGAAAAAAGGTAATATAAAAACAAGGAAATGTATAACGTGTGACAACAACAACAATATTTCATAAAGCAGTGCTGGTATGAGTATAAGACAAGATAACACTAAAGACAAAAAAGCAAATTCAAGCCATGATTAGTATAAGTTAAAACAGACATCAATAAAGAATAGTTTTGAATAATAGCAATTATTATGGCAAAGCAATGATTATTTAAGACAGTGATTAAATGATGCAGCGAATGTTTCTAAGCAAGGATAATATTAATAAAATTAATTTTCCTTGGATCGGTTAGTCAAAGCGATCAACTGAAAAGACACGTCTTTTGATAGTATGAAAAGACATTACCTTCAGCCCCAATGGGGGTACAAAAGGAAGGATATATCAAATGCAAAAGGCATCGATGGAGGAAGAGAGATATACACTGCAGATTAAGAAATTAAGAAGATATATACAGATATATGGGTAACATGTGTAAGAATATATATAGATTTGTAAGGAAGATGTATGCAGATTTGGTAGCAAGAAAATATGAATATTTGTAAGGCAGATATTGGGGGAGAAGGAACAGAAAGGAGAAGGCGATGCTGGAATGGTCATGCCATTCATTACCTCCAGAACAGGTGTATCTTTGCCACTATCATATAAGTCGATCTGAGTATGTATATCTACACCAATTGATTGTCTTTATAGCAGCGATCTGATTATATATATATAATTTCATTGTCTTCATAGCAGCAAATCTGATTACATACATGCACTGATGAATCACTCTTCACAACACAGATCTAATTATATATGCATTGATTACTTACTCATAACATCATTGATTGGCCGTTGCTTCATAAACATCGTTCTGATGTGCACTTGCAACAGTACTTCATGCATCAATAGGATCCCTCATGCATTATTGTTTATCACTCCATGTATCAATCTATATACTGTTACTTTATGCATGATTAGGAAACCTCGAATGTATACTTGCTATTACATATCAAGGTCAATTAGTAGGATTAAATCTGAGTGTTTGAATCTGATTGAAAACCGGCTTGGGGAGAGCGGTGCGTGCCTAGAGATCCCACTCAAGATCTGCCCAATCCTAAGGAGAGGATGGGCCATGGAGGGGTGGAAGTGCCAAGACTGCTTGTGAGCTCCGACCGTTCCCACAAGTGGGCAAAGTGTCTTCCGAGGTTGTGACATGGATGGGGAAAGTAGGTACAAGCCGACAACAGAGAGAGTTGTGGTATACAACCTCTTAGGCTTGGCATATGACTTCGGGCGGACCCTCCATGTCCCTCCTGTTAGTTTTAATATATTGCTTTCTTGAATATCTATAAATGTGTTGTAATTGTCTAATGATGACAAATAGATATACCATATTGTGGAATGTTGTTCAAGTGGTGAATGTAGGATTCCAATCCAAGATTACTTCATTTAAGAGATATTTATTCAACAAGGTGAAACCCTAACCCTAGTTTGTGGAATTTGTGATCAATAGGCGAATTCTAGGGCAAATTTGGATAGGGGACATCATACTCACACCCTAGTTGGTCTAGTCAAGTTAGTTCATGGAACCGGTAGGTAGCCTTTGGTCATTGAATAGGAATGCTTTGCAATGGTTTTGGATATGGTCTTGTTCTGTGGATGTTCTTGATTGGGGTTACGTGATTGAGTCTTTATGCCGAGTGGAAGTTCTTTGTGTGTTCATAGTTATATGCTAATCAATGAAGTATATACACTTCGTGTATATACGTCGATCGATGAAAATATGAGTATATGTGCTTAAGCATGGATGTTAAAATAATGTTATATATATAATATATTTATATATTAATGTATATGTATATTGTTATGTTATGTATATATGTATATACATATATATTAATATATGTATATAGTATATATATGTATGATTGTTTTAACATATGTTTATATATATAAGTGTATACCTAGATATTAAGATATCGATAAATGTATATACTATATAAATATATTAATATATATGTATGAGTATATAATTAAGTACATACATATTGTTATGTTAAGGTAATCGTATATACATATATATTAATATATGTATATAGTATATATATGTATGATTGTTTTAACATACGTTTATATATATAAGTGTATACCTGGATATTAAGATATCGATAAATGTATATACTATATAAATATATTAATATATATGTATGAGTATATAATTAAGTACATACATACATATATATATATATATATCCATTAATGAATATATAAGTATATGTTATGTGTGGATATGAAGATATCAAGATATATAAATGTTTATATATATATTAATATATAGGTAATAAACATGTGTATTAATATATATATATATTTGATATCAATAGTGACTTATGTGTATATAAGTATATATTATAATGATATACGTGATAATATATATATATATATATATATATATATATGAAAATATGAATGCTTAGTAAATATTTGCAAGATTAGAAGGGGTGCATATATGGCGCGGCCATATAGGAGGGTATGGCTTATTTAAAAGCCTGCAATATGGAATAGCAATGCACATAGTTCTGTATATGTATAAGAGATAGCACAATACTTAGAGCGTTGCAAACCTTAGCGCATTCTATAAAGAGGCATATATGCTGTGCATATATTGTATATATAGTGGAAGTCAACTTCAGTTTAAAATATATGAGTATAAGTATTTGAATGCAAAGTAAATGGAATAAGTGTAAAGTCAGCGCTGCCTTATATGCGCATAAAGCAAACATATGAATGAGTCAATGGAAACAATGAACCATGCATGGAAATAGGAAAATTGTTTATACGTTGCACAGTAAGTAAATGCAGATTTTGAAGGTGGAAATAGTCTTACCAGCAAGAGCGCATAACTGGTTATAATTGGTTAATCTTTCAACCTTTGGAAATCGAATTATTTCTGAATCGATTTAATATCATCATTAAACTTTGGGACATCAAATTATTTTAGAATTTGAATTGGAAACAAATACGGCAAAGTGAAATCATGCATAACTGGTTATGAGCACATAGGATTATAGGGAATGCATATATTGTAAAAAACTTAGTCCTGGAGATTGAAAGCACTGCCATATAATACTTTGACCATGGTAGTAAAAGCCGTTAGTAGTCATCAAATGACTATGATAATAGAAGACGGTTTGGAAGTAAACACGACACTATGTTAAACGAATCACCAACCAGAGAATATGCATAAGTAAGACAAAGTAATACGTCTTGAATCCACGAAAGGCGTTTAAATCTTTTGACCAAGTTAGAATCTAAAGCAAGAATAAATTCAACACAATAATTGAGTTTCATCAACTCAACCTTGAAATCTATCGATGCTGTGTATGTGTAAGTGAAATACAATTAACTTCTTCTCTTAATTATGAAATACCCGCCATATGATGAGTTTGGAGCCACCTTTGTAAACAAATTTTGTAGGTGTTGATTTATAAATTTCTCCGTGTGCTTTTGGAATTAGTCTTCATTATGTTGGCAGAATGGAAGGTCGACTCACCCTGTTATTTACTAAGTATGGACTGGAATTGGCGCCATCTCTAGGTTGAATATTTCAAATGGCAGTGGTGTCAATTCACATGCAATGGCTGTAGGGGATGTTGGAGGCTGGGCTCACTATAAATAGTCGCCCAACTCTCCTAATTCGGATTCATTCATTCTGATTCATACTCATTCACCATTCTTCATTTGCTTTCGTAATTTTTCCTTGAGTTTTCCTTATTCACCATATGCGTATAATTTGGTGCATCATTATTCGCAGCCATTATTCAAATTCTGAGTGACATTATATATACAGCTATACTTCACATTTTTGAGAGTTTCTATTATCTTTGAGAGAAACGTATTCTACCCAAGGAATACATCATTTCTGCTAGTGATTTCTGAGAGTGAGAAAGGGAATTTTTGTGAGGAAATTATCATCTTTTGAGGGATTGGGAACTTAATTCAAGAAACTGGATTGAGCTAGAAGTGGAAGCAGCTCTGCCATCAATTTGGGATAAGCGTAAATAGGCATGGGGTTTTCTACTTCTTATTGTTTGCAAGTAATTATTGTGTTTTCTATACTGCATGAAATGTCTTTTCTGCTTGTGCAATAGTATTTTTGATGTCTTTTGAAAAAGGGAATTGAAGCCTTTAGACTGCTTTTTATAATGTGATTTTAAGTACTCCATAATAGGAGAGCTTGCTTGACACAAATACTTAATTGTATTAAAAATGTCGATAAGACAACTTAACACAAGTATTTAACTATACTAGATATGTTAAAGAGATTACTTGACTGAGGAATTCAACTATGTTATAAGAGGTACAACATAGGTATTTAAATATACTAGATATGTTTGAACATGGGATGCAATGTGTTTGTATTTACTCCATAGTAGGAGAATGGTGTTTATACTAATTATTTACTAGGCTTGATTTGAATGCAAGAGTCACTTGAGGTACATCGGCTAAGTTATTAAGTTAACTAGGAAAGCTTGTGTCACTCCTAGGATAAGTATGGGAGGGTGCTTGTGTACTTACTTGCTATTAAACTTGCGATTTCTCCTAGGAGAGGGCATCCAGTATGGGAGAGGGATTAATATACTTACATGTAAGTCGAGTTATCCAAGTGTGTAGGTTATCTAGGATGATGGATTATCCATAGAAGGAATGCCTAGCTTGTGTACTTACCAGTTAAATAATTAATTCCAAGTAGATTAATATGGTTGTAGGTTATCTGGGATGATGGACTATCCATTGAAGGAGATACCTATGCGTAGTTAAAGATAGCCTTAAGTCAAATTGGCCCTGAGTAGTGTATGTGATAGATGACTCTCAATCGTTTACTGATTTAAAACTCTTTGATTAAAGTAGTGCAATGTACAAGACTCCACTGTAGGTTGTGTGACTCTTGAGACTATATTGTCAGTTCACCGTGATCCAGTATTACATGCTAGTTCGAGATTGTGGGATTACAAGGTTCTAGTTATGTAGGACACAACACTATGCTCAGTTGGTTGTTATTATCGGTTACTCTACCAATCTCTTCGTCGAAGGGAAGGGCCATCTATTGAATGATAGATGTGCGGGGGACTGCATTAAGAGTCCGTGATTGGCGGAAAAGCCCTTGAGTGATGCTTCTCCTTTACAACAGGCGACAAAAAAACCAAGATTTGAAAGGGAAGATCCTGGACCATCTTTCAACTATTAGTTCTAAAGCTCATTGGAGCTATGTTTGTAATGGTATGTATTCTTGTATTCTTGTTCTTGTGAAGTTATTGTAATGAAATGGAATCTTTATTGTAATATGATATGGCATCTTGTTCGTATATTTTCAATAAAAGAAAGAATTTTTTTATTGCAATGACTTGTTAGCATGTTTATTTACTAGCATGATGTAAATTTGATTTTTTTTATTTTATTGAAGGGTTGGCACGTTATAGACGGGGGGGCATGGGGATGTGGGGACGAGTTTTGGGGACAAGGGAACCAAGGACCTATGTTTGGGGATGGCGATAGGGCGGCGGCGAGGTGGCGACACTAAAATACATATAGTGTTGTGCAGTTTTGCACACACGCCCCATTGAAAGTAGGAACCCTCTTTGCTTGGTTTTTGGGTTCCTCTCTTTGCTTGCTCTTTTGGTCTTTGGTGGTTTGATCCTGGGATTCGGTCACTTTGCAATGTTCCTGAATGACTTATCTTGTTTATGCAAACACCCTTGCTGAGTAGCATTTTGAAAATCACGAGTTTTGGATCAATTTTGGGTTTTTTCTTGGTTTTGGGATTTTCCTCCTTTGGTGGATTTCCTCAGTTGTCTTCAAAACCCGACGTAGGCTACTTTACATTGTTTTTGGGGATTTCGGTCCTTAGCAGAATTCCTTGCCGATCGGATTTTCCCAAAATTCCTTTCCTGCCTCAAATCCCTGAGCTCGTTCCGAGTTGTCTTGTCATTGCATTAATGGCTTGTGTACGAGCTCTGCGGGTGGGTTTAATAAGATTTGATTTGGCCCTTTGTGCTGTCAATTGATTGTATGATGCCTTGAGTGAATTTGGAGGAGATTATTTTCTTTGAGTGATTGGTGTTTGGATTTGCAAATTTCCTTGCTTAGTTGTGGTTCTCTTGGCATTTTTGCTGTCATTGCCTGCTAAGGCGTCAAACTTTGCTTCCAGTCGTTGTTATCACCGAGTTTACATTTCATCAATGGTATGTATCCTTTGTTTCACTTTCAATTGATGAGTGTGAATGGTTCTGTGGTATCTAGGGTTTGCTTTGTGTCTGAGCTCTGGCGTGTTGGGGGTCTATGGTTAAACTAGGGTACGTCCTTTGATCTTTTGATGCCCCTCTCGATTTGGTATGCCCTATCTTGCTGCTTTTGCCTTTTCACGTGCCTGGTTTTCAGTTTGGTTTCGTTTTTGCATGAGGGTTTTGATCATTGGATCCATTTTGCATTTGGCGTAATTGAGCTATGATGGCGTGTTCATCTTGAAACCCTAGGGTTTGATCTTGATTTTGAATTCATTATCAATACTGTTAGATCACCGTTTGGGAGAATTAGAAAGTTGAAACCATTGATGAACGATTTAAGGAATGTGCATTCGAGCTTGAATTCCCAAAATCATGATTGGTCGATTGATTTGGGCGAAATCCTGGCAAAGTGAAAGATTTCGGGTTTCAGGTGTGTCGGGGATTTCCTCCACTTTGGGATTTTCTTGGATTTCCTTCGATCCACTATATTCTCGAAAACATGAAAACTGGACTTATTTCGCTAAAATCCATCACCTTAGGATATCCCCAGTTTGCATCTTTAGCTACCTAGGTCGCGGTTCGGTAGTTTACCTCGATACTGCGAAGGCTTCACCTTTGGACTACGGTTGTGCAATTTACCTCCATACCGCGAAGGCTTCGTCTTTGGACTGTGGTTGAGCGGTGGCACCGCCATACCGTGGGAGGCTTTGTTCGACAGTGCGGTAGAGCGGTGATACCTCAGTACCACGAGTGTCTCTGAGCTAGGTTGCGGTTGTGCGGTTTACCGCCATACCGCGAGGGCTTCGTGTCATGTCCCTCGAGAATAGGCAATGTAAAAACTTATTTAAAATAAAAGTATGACATTTTGTAATTATATATTTTGTAATCTAAGTAATCTTTTTTTTTAATATAAGACAAATGTATTATTAAATTAAATATGAATATAAAAATTATGAATAAATAAGATATCCATTCACCATCAAAATATTAGAATATACAAATAATCATATTTATAAATACTAATAAATTAAAAACATACGAATAAACCTGTACACTTAGGAAAATCCAAACTAAAACTAAATAAAATTAAAAGAAATAATCCTGCGACTCCTGAAAGCCAAACGATGGCTCGATTCACGCAGGAGAGGCGTCGGCCAAGAAAAACAACTCCCATATTTAATAAACATAGGCGTCAAAACCAGGAGGAGAGGAGACAAGGTCGTGAGCGGAAGAAGGAAGCACCTACGCGGCGGGATAACGAACCAGGTGAGATTCACTTAGCTCCCGTATCTAATTTCCATATGTTGAATAAAATAAACATCCCGTGACTTCATGCGCCTGACCAATAAACACATTTCTCATTTATACTAGGAAGATAAACGACCCAAGCTAAATTCGTATCTAGTTATAAGCTAGTGCAACTGGGTGGAATTTCAATTGAACTTGGACTGTGTAAACCCGATTTGTTATTGCTCGACCTTATCGGCATCATGCTCAGGAACAGTAAAAGGTATTTAATCAGAGACATCTAAACCGTATAAACTTCAGATCACCATGTGAACAAATCTACCAGTATGAGATTAATCTAAATAAGATTCTGCATATATTTTAACTAGGATTGTATATTCTAAAAAGCAACATATTTCTAGTCTTCCATTCTTTTAATGAATAAAGATAGTTGTCCATTAAATACTGTTGGAGTAATACAATATAGGTTAAGTGTGAATAACTCATTGATATCTGAACTTTTATGCTAATCACCTGTATTTGATTTAATTAGCTACCTACCATGAGAGGTCAATTATCACCTAAGAGGTTTGTTGTAAACCCCGTCTAGGCTTCCACCCCGTTGGTCTTGAGACTTGGGTTGGGCATACTGCTCCATTGGCCCAAGGCAAGGTTTGGGTCCAGGAGGGACGGGGGATTCCACATATGGTTAATTACCCCGTTGGCCTAAGAAATAGGTTGGGTAACATGAGGTGGCAGACCGTTGGCCCTTAGGGACTCTCCTCTCCTGATGGGTTGAGCATTCTTTGATAAAATATATTTCTTTACATGTTATTTTGCTTAACTTGTGGATGCTAGATATGTAAGCTAATACATTGGATCATGGTTATGCAATACACAATGTGATAGGTGCCTAACAGTTAAGAGGGAACCTTTTGGGAAGCAAGACTTGTGACTACTGCCCATCACCACCCAGGTATGGCACATTACACTTCGCGCTTAGCTCGCGGTGGCGCGGTTTATCTCCTTACCTCGGTGGTTGAATGAGCGGCTCGCGGTAGTGTGATTTTACTCACTTTGGAGGAGTTAGGAGGTCGGAATTGTCAGTCAATGGCGTAGGAATTGTGTTGACTTTTTCAGAATCCGTCGCCTTGGGAAAATCTTGAAATCCATTCCTCCTTCATTTTCTCGTGATGTGCTGAGTATTGTTGGTTTTGGCGATTTCCGTCCCCGTCGGTTTTTTCCGAAAATCTGTTATGTGTCGAAAACTGAAGGGATTCATGGTTTAACTGTTAATGATTTGTATTTTATGATTTATTTGGGATGATTTAAGGATGTGCAAATGTTTCTTGAGTTTTGCATGTTGATCGAGATGCTTATGGGTGTTACCTTGGGTTTCCATCATTGAAATCCGTCTGTCTTGGAATTCCTCGAAATTCCTTTCTGGCTTGAATTCCGCGAAGGGGTGAAAATCCCAAACTTTAAGAAAGGATGCTAATGTTATTTTTAGGGGATTCTGATTGATTGATTAGATTTATTTAGTGATTGGCATGCACTTATGATGGACTAACTTGGATTCCTATGCTATGATATTTATTTATTATGGTCTCTTGAATGCAGGCTGAATCAAGCAAGGATGTAACTGGAAGAGTTAAAGGCAAAACGGTGGATCCCAGTGATGAGGGAGCATCTGTCATCTTAGAAGAAAAAAGAATTAAGATAGATATAAAAAGCAAAGATCCTGAGACCAAGTTGTCTTCTGTGTGGTCAAGAGTCACTGATATTGATGTGGGAAAATGGGACTATGAAGAATTTAGGGCAAGAATGGCCATGTAGGATGCCCCATTGTTGGCTAGAAGTAGAGTTAGGATTGGCTCACGTAGCTAGGTTTGCTCCCACAGTTCAGTGCTATGAGTTGGTTCTGGAATGTGCTAGACATTATGATAGAGATACATAGAGGGTGATTGGTCCACAGGGCAGGGTGTTGGCTAATTTCTCTCCTCCTTTAGTGGCACAGACCTTTGATATACCTGACAGATCTCATGTGGTAGGCCTAGATCTAGATGTGGCCAAGAAATACTATGCAGATGATACAAATAAGGCTTTGCAGGTCGTCAACTCTTGGATGGAGAAGCCCAAGCCCCACATCTCCAAGTTACCTAAACAACTGTTTAGAGCAAAGTTCAAGGCAAAGTACTATGATGCCATCACACTCCTTAGCAGGGTTGTGGGCCTGAAAAGTGCAGGCGTCTTTGAGAATTGGATGTTTTATGTCATAGTAAGAATGGAGCAAAAAACTGATTATCATTGGGTAGGTATCATCAGTGCTATCATACATGAACATCTATGTAATGTGTTACAGACCAAGAGTTTTACCATGACATCTTATTTGGTTTATGCCTTGGCAAGGGTTCATCCTTATAAGGGATTAAGTACTAAAGGCGTGTTAGGGTAGGATGCGATCTATGAGGTGTATCCACAGCTGCATTTGTGTGAATCGAGCTACAAAAAGGTGAATGATGTATTCACCATGTATATCACAAGGCTATTACAGGGAGCAGAGCATGTAAGGATTTCTGATGCAGCCAAGGAGTTAATAGAAAGGTATGGAGGATGGTTTATCCAGATCCCCACCTTTTCATATATCAGAATTGATGGTTGTCAAAGGGCTCCTTATAGGTTGCCCAGGTATCCAACAGACCACATCATACTTTTGGAAGTCACTAGATAGATTTCGGCCTTTGATGAGATTTTGAAGAAGGATATGCATAAAACTGGCTTTGGGAATGACTTTCCACTGAGGATAGGAACTAATGAGGTCTATCCTTCTTTGATGTCAACCCACTCCTCTGAAGAAGAAATGAGTACTTTGGGTTTGACACTCCATTCTAAGAGACCTAGGTTTGACAGGATAGGGGGAGCTCAAAAGAAAGCAAGTAGGGATTTCAAGCATAGGGATGACATTGAAGATTATTGGGTAAATTGTAAAGATGAATTTGAGGTCATAAAGAAGAAATATTCCAGGCTGCCTGCCCACTTAATCAGATTGTTCAACGTTAAAATCTTTCCTGATTAGCTGGATGATGATGGAGAATTGATATAGAATCATGACTATGAGCCCATCAAGGACAAACCGGTGGGGGTAATCGATTGGTTGGAGGAAGATAAAACTGAATTGGAGCAAATGAATGCTCTTGTGATCAAGTATACTAAGCTGTGGATAAAACATAAGGTATGGGAGCTGGACAACAAAGGAATACAGTATACATACGATCTGATGGGAAATCTAGAGTCCCACTCTACCTCTGAGGATGATGAACAAGATCCAAAGGGTAAGGAGAAGGTGGAGTCTCCCTTCAAAGTCAAAATTAAGGATGCTCAGATAGAGACAAAGGTAAAAGAGAAGAGGAAGCCAATTGCTAAAAGGAGGAGGAAGGTCTCCAAGAATGATAAGTCTGTTGTAGAGGGGAGACTAGAAGATGAAGGTGAGAAAGGTGATGTCCCTGTGCTTAAAAGAAGAAGATTGGTTAGGACTGCAAAGAAGAAAAATGATGAGCCTTCCAAGGAGGAAGAGAATACAGCTCCTTAGGTGATAGAAGTGGATAGCTCTGAAGGAAAGACACAAGTTTATGCAAGGAGATCAAGGACTCCTTCTCCAAAGGGCAGTATATTGAAAGAAAAGGTTCCCATGGATGCTCCTGTGATGGAACAACAAAAGGAACCCTCTCCCTTTCCTGAGTCGTTGGATGTGCAACATGAGTCCTTGGATGCAGAGATTGGTGATCATCAAGAGAAGGAGGTGGAAGAATTCGAGGGAGAACTCTATGGCGCTGAAGCAGAGATAGAAAAGATCATACGGTCCCCTTTGGTAAGCTATGAAGATTCACCTATTGAGGATAAGGGAGACTAGTCTCAGGAAAAAGAAGAAGGGCCTACAAGGACTCCTCCATCAGTGCATGAGAAGGATGAACAAAGTATGGAAAAGAATGACAATCCAGAGCAGGATGAGGAAGGCAGGGAAGGAAACAAAGGTGAAGAGGTGCACAATATGAATGTTGATTCCTTCACAGATAAAACAGAGAAAAGAACACAAAGTGAACAACAGTCTGATGCTCCTATCCCTGGCTAGCTAGATGAGAGATTGAAAAGTAAGCAGATTATTGTAGATGATAGCCCTCCGAATTGGGATGATCTCTTGGCTAACATAGGAAAGGGAAAAGCAAAGAAAAAGGCTAAGGTTATCTCTAGGATTGAGAGAGATGGAGCAAATAACCGGGTAATCCACATTGCCACTCCTGCTCCTGATAAGAATAAATATGAGGTAACCAGCCAGGATTATAACATTTAGACCATCAATCTTGGGCCTACCTCCATGATACAGGAAGTTGAAGAGTTCCAAGGATCTAGTGCTGCAATTTTAGGCTGGTTGAACAAGGAGATGCAAGATAAGCAAGAATTGAAAAAGGAGAATGAGAGACTAAAAAGATATCTGCAGGATCTCATGAAGCCTTTGCAATCTATCTCCTCATCATCTGCAGCAGGCCTTCTACCTGGGGAGACCATCACCGAGTTGGAGAAGATGAAGGCCACCACACAGGTTACCCATGAATGGCTACATGAAGTGAGGAATAGAGGAGATAAGATGATTAAGGACATTCTGTCCACTTGTGGTGATGCTCATAGATCTTTTGACTGGTTGCAAAATGTGCTAGGGCAGGACAAAACTGATACAAATCTTCTCCTACATAAATTGAAGACAATGATGGATTACACAGAAGAAAGGCTGGTGAGTGATAAAATCCTACCTTCCTCAAAGGCTTCAAAACCCTGGGAATGGTACGAATTGCTGCAGATTGATCAAAGGGTTTTGAGGAAGATTCGTAAACAAGGGCAGCATATTGGAAATACATTGAAGGATATTTCTGGCAAGGGTATTCCATTCTTTGAGATTATGATTGGTAGAAAAAAGTTCGCACCAAAACACCTAAGTTTGGAACAGCTGAGAGAATGGTGGCGTGAGATCTATGATTCAGTTGATGGTGGTCCAGTTAGTGTACACCAACTTGAGGATGCAGCCACATATGTTGCAGTTATAGAGAAATATCAAACCCTAAAGATGGAATGGGATGAAGTCATCAGGAAATCAAGAGAAGAAATTAAGTCTCTTGATAGAAAGTTTAAGATCTTAAATACCCCACCTTTGGACAATCTAGAGGTTTTCTTTAGCGTGCAAGATAAAATGGGTCCAGGGAAAGATAAGGGGCCGATTAATGGGTGAATTCCTTGAAATTTGTGCTTCCCATTATTACTTCTCCAGCCTTCGCATGCATTTGATTGAATTATAGGGAGATTCTAGGCCGACCTGGAGAGGAGCCTCAAGCATTTAATGATGTCTTATATTTTTATTTTTGGGTTTTCTTTCTCTGACCGACTTGTTTTGTGGCCGACCTTCTTTGTAACCCTAATTGGGACGACTCACGATGTAATCTCTATAAGTATGGCATGCTGCCTCATCTGTAAGGGTTAGACTCAGTTAGAAGATTAAGTTTTGAAGCAATAGAGCAAGAAAGCTAGAGTTAGAAGTTAGTTTATTTCGGAGCAAGTGTTGTAATACAGGATACTTGAATTGTTGCTACTGTTGGATGAATTCAATACAATTGGAGACATTGTGCTTTGGTGGCCTCTCTTGGATTGATTTATCTTGCATGGTTCTGGTTATTCTATCCTTCCTAATTGCTTTGAAATATTGAATGAATGTTAGGTTTAGAATTAAGTAATTTGATGATATTTGTGATTTGATACTTGGGATGTTGTAGTGATTCCGGATCCATACTTTTAGCAACTTATTGATTGTGGGTTGTTGTGTAAAGTTAGCCTGGATCTTATAATTGTTTGCTTAGTTCAATTGTGGGTTTGTTCATTTCAATTGCTAAATAAGGGTTGATTTGAATGAATGTTCATGATCTGAAAATCTTTGATTCCTTAGAAGATTGCATTGTTTCTGTAAAATTGCAGGATAAACCTGGGTTAAGCAGAAGTTAGTTTTGAGGGATTGGTCCATTTCAAGTATCTTGTCATTGATATTGTTGATCTTAGGAGTGATCTTAATCTTAGTATTTCTCGAACCCTTGTCTTTTGCCGTTTCTTTGAATTTGAGTTAGGATTAGGTTTAAGAATTTTGAGTATCAATATATCTCAAAATCTGATAAAGTTCTAGTATTTGTTTTGTGAGGTCCCCTTGTGATTACCAGCATTTTCACATTATCACTGAGTTGTTTTATTGCATTGTCAAGACTTGACATTAGAGACCTTGAGGTTATCTCTTTGTTCATAGAGATCAACTTTTCAAGAGAGATAGGATATCATATTATGTCTGAGTTGTTGTTGTGCAGAAAACACCATCAACATATAGTACTTGAAAAAATAGTTATGAAAAGATGTATAAGTATAAGAATTACAAATGAAACATTGGCAAACTAGTTTTAAGCATTTGAATTTTGAAGTGAACATTAACTTGACATCACTCCTCTTCTTGCTCTTCATCTTGCTCCTCCTCACCCTCTTGCTCTTCATTCTCAATCTTTCACCTTACACTTGCAACTTTCACTCTTGCACTCACACTATTAGGTTCTTGTTGATTTGGTTTTTATGAATTGAAATGAGGATAGGAGGTAGTTTATAGAGTTTGTGGGGTTTGGGTGGGGCCCATAGGCCATTAGGGTATGTATGGCCTTGGGCACAAAAAAAATGATTTTTTTGAAAAGATTTGTGTTTTGGTCATTTGGTTGCAGGAGATGCCTGGGCGTCTTCAAGATGGTCCTAAGACAACTAGGAGTCCCCTCGATGTCTTGAGGACACCTCGACGTCCTCAAAGTCCTAGCAGCATCTTGGAGATGTGGCGCTTGTGGTGGGATGATGGGGGGACGTCCCCCCAAGTCCTCAAGTTTTTGAGATAGGGACGTCTAGGAAATGTGGGGTTTTTGGGGGGATGCGTCCCCATGGAACACTGCTTTGAAACTATTGGTGAGAATGGAGGTGGAAGGATTTCATTGGGGCTCCCATTTCTTTGTTGGTGAATGAAAATATTGAGGAATTGGGAAGAAGGAAAATCATGATCGTTAAAAAAAAATGAAATCATTTTGTGTGGGACAAAGTTCAGATGTTATTTGGTGAAGCTTAGGATAGTATTCAAAACTATGCCTCTGACATGCATTGGCCATTGGATCTTTGTTGGAACATAAAATTATTGCTGAAAGCAGGTGCTTTTTCATGGATTTCTTTGCACAAGCAGATTTTGACTGGGAACAGATTGAAATCTATTGGTATCCTTGGTCCCTCAAGATTCCTAATGTGTCAAAATGCAGAAGAAGCAATAGGTCAACTCTTATTTGGTGGCCCTTTGCTTTTGACTTTTGTAGTTGGCTCCTTGTTCATTTGGGATGGAGCGGGACTTTCTCGACGGATATTTTGGAGCTTTTTCTTTACTGGCCATGCCTTTTTAGCAACTTTTTCTGGTCGAAGTTATGTATTGTGATCCCTTCCATGGTCATTTGGCAAATCTAGAAAGAGGAACTCTAGAATTTTCAAAGACAAGTGCTCATTAGTTGAAGATGTGATGTGAAAGATAGATGTAGGAATTTGTGAATTCATAAATGTGAAGATTTGGAAAAAACAAAATAAATTCACCAATTGGGATAGTCAAATTATGAAGGTATGGACTTTATTAAAGATTCCTATTGATCTTTTCTTTAATGTTTCAATGGTTGGCTTCACAAACAAAATTAGAAAGACGAAATGGATGCCCCCCTTGAGGGGAAGATTGAAAATGAATTTTAGTGGGGCCTCTAGAGATAATCTTGGAGTCTTAGGTGATGGATGCATCATCAAAGATGAGGTGGGAGTCCTCATTTGGGTTGTTTTGAAGAATTTACCGATTGGAACTAACAATGCTGCCGAGTTTGGAGCTCTCTTCAATAGGCTAAAGCTTTAAGGGGGCATCAATGATTTGTATAAATGCAATAAGATCATGCAACACACAATTGGAAGATTATGAAGTGAATTGATGTGATCAGTCCTCTATTAGAAAAGATGGAATTTTTTTGATAAGGCATATTTTTTGAGAATCAAATATGCTGAAGGATGATCTTGCAAATTGAGTTATAGAGTATGAAGAGGGGACTTTCATGTTTAATCGAGTTGATATGTGGTTGGAACTTGACATGATACTTGATCCAGATCAGTATGTTGTAACATGTTCGGTAGGTTGAATTTAGAGGCTCATATGATCAAGGATATCCCAAAATGAGTCCATATCTTTGGTAGTTTGAATTAAAACAAAGTCTTCATGGATTGTTGGGCGAAGGATGTTATATAATGGTGATCACTTTCTTTGCATGGTGAGGCAATGGAGAGCACAATATTGACTAAAGGGTGCTTTTGCAGATGCCAAAGTGAAGATTTTCTTGCATAGTTGGGGAGACTCTTTAACATTGCTATTCCATCGACTAAAGAAGCAATTGAAGTAATGATTGGAAGGAATTTGTTGGAAGGAAGTCACACACATGATACGATCATTCTAGAAAACTTCATTATGAATTTTATCGACTTTCTAAGGAGGAAAATATATGGAAAACTGGCTACAAATAGGGTATATCAATAGTTCATGGCACAAGGATATTCTCTCTTCTATCTCAAATTATGATAAAAGGGTGGGAATGCATGACATTGGAGGTGTCTTTAGCAAAGTGGCAATGAGCAACAATGTTGATTTTAGAAAATATTGGAGTCTTTTCACAAAAGGGCTTATGAAATGCAACATGGAAGAGTTTTGGACTTTCATGGCTAAACTACTTGATCTCCTATTTGTGCAATAGATGGAGAGATTGAAAGAACTAAAGGAAGGAATTTTGTATCCTTTATTTAATGTAAGCTAGGAGATAATATGGATACAGTTCCACTCCTTTGACTAGAGGAATGTATTTTCTTTTTTTATACATTTAATGATAGGGAGCAACTCCCTCTCACAACAACTTGCTTTTACACATATATATTGCCATCCCCAATATATATTGCAATCCCCAAATAATGGTCCTCGGATTGCTGTTCCCAAAACACATCCCTTGTTGTCCCCATCTTGGAAACCCTGTGGAACATAGGAACCTTCTAATCTTCAATCAATATTTTTTGATTAGATGAAATTCCTTGCCTTCTTTGACTATAGGACACTAATTATTTTGTGGAATTTGTCCCCATTGCCAAATGCAAACAAAACTTTAGTGGATCCACTTAGTGAAGGATTGCAGTGTTACCCCAAGTTTTTGGGACGGGGACGGCAAGGGACAGCGGGACGAGTCCCCAAGTTTCTGATTTTTTAGGCCAAATTTGGGGATGGCTTTATAAAATATAGGGAAAATTTAAAATATATAGGGAAATTTGAAATATTCATATGAAAACATGGATAAAACATGCATAATATACATTATAGAACCTTAACATATAACATTTGTGTTCAACATTCTTTGTCAATACTCAATATGCATTCAAAATTCAGAATTAACATACATGATACAACCTCCAAGTTATAATTTTTAAACTTATATCAAAATGCCCAAAGGCTACATTGCTGCCATATAGTTTTAAAGTTTAAACTTTTACATTATGAATCATGATATGAAAATCAAAATACAAAAAACAAAGTGCACTGCTGCCCCTAATTTGCATCTCCCATAACCGCATCAAAATCAGAGTCATCCTTTGAGTCACTGCCACTACGATGGTCCACCTTAGCCTCAACCAACGAAATCCCAACCAATTTCTTTGGTGTTTCCTCCTCATCAACCAAGGCCACGTTTTTGGGATCAATATCCCATCGTAGAGCTAGAGTCTGTCGATACTCTAGAGTCTGAGGATCTTGAAGTTGAAGAGCACTATGCACTACCACTAGCTTCTTCGCTCGTCTAGAGGTAAGTCTATTCCTCTTGAGGGAGTGGATAAAGCTATATGTGGACCAATTCCTTTTTGCAGCAGAGGAACTGACAACCTGTGCAAGAAGGCGAGTGGCAAGTGTCTTCAACTGTGGTGTATCCCTCCCATGCCATGTCCACCATCCACTAGGGTCTGTTTGAGCCAATATAGCTCTATCCAACCTCGCCTATGGTTTACTCAAATTTGGGCCACGAAGATTTGCAAAGTCAAGGAATTGTGAGTGAAGTATTGAAGTCTGCTCCGCTGAATACATCTTATCAATGGCTCCTGTGAATCCATCTAAAACCTCTAGATCATCACATGGAGGCACCCTAGCATCCCTTGGTGCATACCATTTGGTATTTAGAGCAAAGGCAGCCATATGAAGCAAGGTGTTTATTGTGTTCCACCTCCATGTCACAATGGGCCTAATTTGTGTCTCATATAAACTCAAAGTGGGATCCTTTGCAGAAATTGTTTGCTTTATCTTCCCAAGCATACTGTCAAATATTTCATATATCTCTCCAAGACTAGGAGAGTTTGTATCAGCATACTGAATGACATCTACAATAGGTGAGATGAAAGAGCAAATATATTTGCAAAATGTAAACAAAAAGTTCAAAAGAATTAATTGACATGTTAGAAACTTCAAAAGTTGGAACATTGGACAATAAAATTAAAATATTAAAATCAGAAATTTAATATGAAAATCAGCAATCTAATATTTAATTTTTAATAAAATCAGCAATGTCTTACCTCACATTGGACCACCAATTGTCATCAAGGATCTTTTGTTTGATGGATTTTCCTTGAGTAGAACTTGAATTAGGCCATCTAGTCCACTTTGAATTCACCATCATCAATTGTAGAGGCTCATGCACCTCAAGAATCCTCTCCAACAAGATGAAGTATGTGGAATATCTATATTAATTAAAAGGCAAAAGCAATATAAGGCTCAATGTACTTGAAAATTCAAATTTAGAATAGAAATAGAAATGTTTGAAGTTTCAAAATTTGAAAGTGAAACAAAATGAATTGGCATACCTTGTCTTAACAGGTTTGAGGAACTCCTTTGAAAATGACTTGAAGAGAGCAAGTGAGGTGTGGTGATTGCAAATGAACATTTGAATCTCGGGATGTCCTCAGGACAAGGACGACTCATTTCAGATAGGGGACGTGTCCCCGAGTATCCCTGAAGCATTGTCTTTCTTCAACAATGAGTTTGTAGGGTTAGAGGAGTTACTAGTGGTAGATGAAGCAATTATCTTTTGAGATGGAAAACATTAGTTGGACTTTGTATGTTCCATTTGTTGCTTGGCTTCAATTTATAAAGAAAACTAGAAAGTATGCTTCAATCAAGTAGCAAAAAGAATGACCTTGAGACAAACATGATTTGAAGGACTAGATTAGCATCTTGTATTTTTAACTTGATACAAAGGTGATTGAATTGGCTAATCTACTATTGTACTTAGTATTTGGATACTCGGTGAAGATGGAGCTAGTGCACAAATTAATTCTCCATACTTGAGAGGATAAAAGTGCTTCATGGTTGTCTGTTTCAAGACCTTCCAACTATCAATGATAGGTTGCTTCATTGTGGCCAGATGTTGGAAATGATACTATACTAGGTGAGAGCCTAATCATCCACACAAACCCTAAGAACTTGTTGGCGTTACAATTCGCACCTGTGGAGTGCATATTGGCAACGGACAGCTATGCACAGTGCGTAATGACTGCTCTTCAAATTAGGAGGGGAAGCTCCCTCTTTTGCTGATATGCGTGAAAAAGTAAATGATCTAAATCCTATCATTTTGACTCAGCTGGAAGAGGCACAAAGTTAAGAAAACCAAGAACGTTGCAGCTAAGGTTTTTCTCTGGTTTTGCAGATCTTAACTACAACTAACTAAATGCTTTTAATCTATCCTATTCCTCAAGAGAAACAGAGCATGAGGACTTAGGAGCAGGGAATATTTGGACAATAATCTTTAAGTCAGGATTCCCAAGGAGGAGACAACTCCTATCCGAGGTGTAGGCCGAAAGAAAGGTTATTGGCAACAACATCAAACGACAATCTCCACTTCCAAATTCCCAAGGAGGAGACGACTCCTATCCAAGGTGTAGATATGAAACAAAGATTATTAATCACAACAAAGCAGGATAAACTTACTTCTAAATTCCTGAGGAGACGACTCCTATCCAAGGTGTAAATATGAAACAGGCTTATTAATCACAAATATAACCCAGGACAACAAATTGTATGAAGGACCTATCACACAGATAAATGATCAACCAACATTATATTGAACAAAGATGAACCATTACAAGTAACATTGCACGGAAAAATGGCTCAGCAATTTGTTTATTACTAATAAAAGCTCAAGGTGAACCAATACTGAACATAGGAATATTTCCGGCAATGCAACAACTCTCTATCTCAATGAAAAGTTCGTGAATAGATATATAAATAACAATACTACAGGCAAGAGTTGGCTCGGCATGTATGCTATCACACAAAAGTTAATTACAAATGAGCAAGGGTGCTCTTATTTATAGAACTCCAAGGTGTAGGGAACCCTAAAATCACCTTGAGTTTACAATTAGTCTTGCAAACATGCAAGAATTTATTATCTAAGTCTAACCAAATGAAACTATACAGTTAATTGGAAAGCTACCATCAATTAACTGAAACAAAACTAGACTAAATGAACATGTGCAACATGCACGTCCTTATTGAAATGAAAGTTAACTGATAACTAACATCAGTCAACTGGATCCTAACTAAAAGTCCATCCTCCTGCGAGGATATCCATGAAGATGAGATAGGTGTGCACGAGATCAACAATTAAAACTCAAGACTGATGTCGAGTTAACTGCTGCTTTTGACTCTATCCTCAGAAATAACTGCAGGATCTAATTGATTGTCTACTATAAGCCCTCTCTGTCTATCACCTCATCCAAGAACTTGTCGATTGTCTCATCCTCTGGCACTTTGATGCTATCCACGATGATAAACTGCTTGTTCAACTCCTCTCCATCTTTGACTGCCCTCTGACATTCTCTGACATCTGCAGTCACCTTGTTGAAACTAGTTATCATTGAGAAGTGATCCAACTTCGACGCCTCAGGATCTCCATCAAGCCTATCACGAACTAGCTTCTCGAACTTAGTCTGTACTGCATCAAGCTCAGCATTTGTGCCATTCTCACGATGATAGTGACATGGGATCTGAGTGATAAACTCGCTGATAAGTCTGAGAGCTCCAACAACATCCTCTTTGAGCGCAACCATCTTTGTAGAGATTCTCTCGTATGTTTCCAGTTTGAAAAGATGTTCTCTCCAAGCGAAAACCTTCTTCTTATCCTCTTCTGCTACAATGGCGTCATATGCAACTGCCAACTGAGATATGAGTATCAAGTCCTTCTGTTATAGATATCTCGAGCTGTTGAATCCTCTAACAAAGATTATGTGCCTCGTACCTCAATTGATATAACTCTGTGAGGAGGTATCTGCCTGCAACAATGAAATCCTCAATCCAGTTGTCCAAGAGCTTCCCATGATTGACTAACCGACCAAGTCTCTGTTGATTTGCAGGTGTTTCTCGAAGCTATGGGAGCATAGGTGCTTGACCTGCGGTTCCATGAAGAAGATTTGAGATATACTATCGGAGCTACTTGATTTCCAACCTTGAGGGCTGCCTTATCTTCTCCATCCTTCATGACATGCTCTTCAAGATTACTGGCAACGACCTTGAAAAGGCTCACGTCCACGTGCCGAGTGCTCCTGCCAAAATTTTCTTTGACGAAGGTGAAATCACCAACTCCAACATCATCTAGGCTCTTTCCCTCCGATGGTGTAGCAACTTCAACAACGATCTCTGCTTCAGGGTCTTCTCAATATGCACCTGCTTCTTGACTCTCTTGTTCGACCTATCCTGATAAGGATCACCAAACTCAGATAAATCAAGCTGATATGAAGGCCTACGCCTCTATCTCCCCAAAGATCTCTCGAGCCAACACAAATGATCAATGTTATCTTCTCGAGGAGAAATTGCTCCTGCTATGTCAACCACTGGTGGATCAACTGGAATGAAAGTCTCATGAACCGGCGATTCTGGCTTTGAGTTAATATCAATAGGAGATGACCATGGAGAAAATGGTGGACCAGGAGATGATGAATCGGCCTCAGCTTGTACGACTGATTCCACTAGGACTTCTGGCGCTTTCTCAACCTGCTTCCGCTTAGTGATGCTCTTCCCCTTCGAGTTCCCACTAACTTTGACACCTTCAGGCGGCTTCAAGATAACTTTAACTCGAGGCCTCGACCTAGAGGTAGAAGGTAGTGAAGAAAACCCTACTGGCGGCTCTGAAACTGGAACTATCCCTCGCTTTCTCTTGCTATCCAAGAAGTACATGCTTGTCTTAATAACTGATCTCGACAGGTCCTCAATTGAAGTACTCTCCCTGGCATACCAATTTGGTTGGCGAAGTGGTTGGCGAGCAACTTGGTTTTTAACAAATGAACTCAGTAACACCTCTCCGTCATCATTCGACAAACCCTTAACATCTTCTGACAAGAAATCAGCAAGCTGTGGAAGAGTAAGTCTGCAGTAACGACGTCAGCGCACTTCAAATTCATCTTTGTAGTTGATCCAAAAGTCCTCAAGCGCTGCCCTGTGTGAATTACTTTGCTCCAACCATGCTGAATAATGACCCAAAGGATCATAAGTACGCCTTTGAGTGAGATACTTGAGATGAAGTTTTTCTAACTTGTTCGTCATTAACTTGCAATCAGTAGTAGGCTTGTACATGTATATACCTAATCCAAACGGAAAGGTGAATGCCGACTTGTGTCGATTGCGAAGAAAAGAGTGAATTTCTTGAGCTTGTCTCAAAAACTCCATGAATAGGACCTTGTCTGACGGGTACCTCAGTAGCATCAAAGGTTCTTCGGTGTAACCATACATTGGAATATATGTGAAAGTGGGAAACTAGATGAACCAATCCACCCAACTCTCCATTTCTAACTTTGCCTCTGGTGAAATCCTGATATGCATCTCATTATCGAGGTCTCTGACTGTCTTCATGAGGAAATGATCATTCGCCACTTTGAAATCCTGTTTAGCCTTTGAGAACTCCAATTGTGAGTAATATTCATGAACATGCTGAACGCCAAGAGTTCCATTGGTCTTCAAAGTTCTAAAATTGCCTTGAAACACAATTAAGTAGACCAAAAAAGACACCTTGTGAAACTTGTGGAGTTTGAGGAATTCGATGATTTTCTGGTGAAGACACTCGCTGATCAACATTGCCTAGTCAAAGTGTTCCTTGTTGTTGATAATCTGGGAAATGACATAGAACATCCATGGTCAGAAAATATGAGCCTCCTCCTGACCTGTAACTTGGTTGAGCAAAGTAATTAAAATAGCAATCTTATCCTTGAACTCCCCACGCCCAACCTTCTTCGGCATGTTGGTCTTCTGTACTTTCAACCACCTCTAAGCAACTTTTCTCTGTAATCTTTCTTTGTCCTCTTCCCATATCTTGTCACAATCCACAATGGCTATGGTAAAATTGTCTGAGCGAGGAGGAATAGCAAAACACTTTTCAACGTCCCTCAGCTTGAGGTTGCAAATGACTCTCCCATTGGCTGATCTGAATTGGCTTGTGGACGAGTCGTAGTGCTTAATGCAAGCAATCACAAACTCGAGATCAAAAACCGTGATAGGAATAGATGCTGCTGCTAGTGTAGACATGCAAAATTAACAATCACACATCTAATATTCCTCAGTGTTCATCTTTTAATTAAATGAATCAATTTTATTTAATTAAATCATAAATCAATCCTAAAATCGCCCTTCAATTAAATAAATCAATCTTATTTAATTAACTTCTAAAAGTTCTTCATTTAATTAAATAAATCAAAATTATTTAATTGAAATCACTAACATCATCCTCTTTTAAATAAATTAAATCTTTATTTAACCCAAATCTAAAATCATTTTCTTCTCATTTGATTTAAACAAATCCAAAAATCTAAATCAAATGTCATGTTGTTGTACCCAAACCAAATTTTTGTTTCATTGGCAGACATTTTGCTTAAAATGGTCTAAACCTTGTAAAAGTGGGGTCAAACCTCAGTTTTTGGGCAAATAAAGTATGGGCTTTTAGTCAGTGTGATGCCAGGAAGATACTGGCAAAATTTGAAAATTTTGAAAATTAGGGTTTCTGAAATCTATTTTTAGCCCGAAACCCTAAAAAATAGGAACTTGTCAGAATTGGATGAAATTAATTTTGATTGGCTTATTTCACATCACAATCACAATGGTGAAGTCGGTTTCAGTTAAAAGTCAGTTTAAGGCTGGTGGGTAGTTTTCACTTTTTTAGGAGAAAAGTTAGGATCTTCGGGGTCATCAATGGCAGTTGGCCAGTACCAGGTATCAATATCTAAGCCTGAAACTCAAAGAGGAACGCTCTATGATAAAAGATGTTGGAAATAATGCTTTTGATGGAGGGGATTTTCAGATTGGCAAAAAGTGCTAAAATATTCTAAGTCTGGGAACTTTTCACTATGTAACGTAGTAGACACTTGCGCAATCAACGTGCAAATCAACTTTATAGTGTCCGTACATGTGAAAATGATGAAGTATAGTCATCCACACACCTCAGCAGTCACAACGCCTCGACATGGTCAACAGCAGGGATGGATACAGCGTTTGCAAAGCATAAAATGGTGAAAATCAATGAATTCAAAACAAATCCGCTCCCCTGTAGCCTAGGGGCGCCCTTCCATTTGAAGGTCAAGATTTGAGTGTTTTGGATAAAGGATACATTCATTATGTTCAGTTTTTAGTCAGCTTTCTGATTAGCCATGAAGCAAGATTATCCGAGTTACAGAACTCCGGCAAACGAAGACAGAAGCAGAGGTTGCGAAGAGTGTTTTCTCACAAGGAGGCAGTCTAGAAATGCAGATCCGCTCCCTTCTAGCCCAAGGGCGATTTTCTTTTTGAAGGCCCAGATCTAGATGCATGTGTGTTTTGATGGTTTCAGTCTTTGCAGAATTAGTTTGGCTTTTCAACGAGCTATCAAGCGGAAGCGTATCCAGTACAGAAATCCGGTTATCAGCGGTAGAAGTGGAAATTGCAAGCAAGATACATGTCAGATGAGGTTTCTAGAAATGCAAATCCGCTCCCCTGTAGCCCAGGGGCGATCCTGAATATGATTGGTTTGATGGATGAATTTGCAATTGAGGTCTTCTTGAGATCTCTTCCAGCTCAGTTCAGTTTTGCAGTGTATCCGTTCACAAGACGATCCGATATTCTGAGTAACTGTGACAGAGGTCCTACCGAGCACGTAAAACAGAGGATGGTGAAGCATAGCTACACAAAGCTGCACAGCTGTAGGCTAGGGGCGATTCTCCTTTAGGCCTGCCAGACGGGGTTATTTGCAATTACGGTCTTCACAAGACTTGTGTGCAATTACTCAA
>VCHN02003240.1:0-14637 GCA_007115665.2 Sequoiadendron giganteum
TAGATTAGGGTTTTTGACAGAAACTAGAATCTAGAACTGGTAACTCAAAATCTACTAGAGATGTCTGAAATCAAGTATACAGGCACCCATACACCACAAGTGGTGATTTATTCCCAATATCAAGGTTGATCTAAAAATATGATACTTTAACTAATTGACTGAGTTTAATTAGAGCTTAATTGGTACTGTAATTCAAATCCCAGCCTTATTAATTGCATTTTTCAAGGATCTATCCCAACACCCATTAATAATATTTCATAACATTCAATTTGGCAAAGTTGGAGTCCTAAAAAATTGTGCTAGGAACAATTTTCCACTTTGGGCAAATGGGTACTCCTTACTTAGAACACCCTTTTTTTGGCATATTTGAGGTGGTTTTTTAATGTTATTTCACCTCCCCAAAGTTTTGTCCTAGAAAAATTGTGCTAGGACCCATTCGCCACTTTGGGAGAATGGCTTCTCCTTACTTAGAAAACCCTTTTTTAATTTATTTGTGGTAATTTTTTAATGAATTCGAATCCTATATCTGATGTCGACTTGGATTATTTGAATTTTAGGGTTTATCCTTAAGTTTAGTATAAATATAAGGTTAATTCTCGTAGTTTTATCTTAAGTGACCTAGAAATTTTACAAGCATCCAAGCATTCAAGAATTGGAGCAATATAGAGTTTACAAGAGCATTTCAAATGCATTCAAGGGTACATCATCAAAGTTCTATTGCAGCGATTTGAGACCATATCATCATGTCAAAGGCATAGTGCATCAAGCCTGTAGTTTAGCTTGTGTGTTGTATTATTGAAGATCTATTTGCAAGCATTGTTTCATATCTAATTTAAGATGAATATATACATTCTACATGGCCACTTCATGTTAGTTTGTAGATTTACATTCTAATAAATCTTCCAATGTATCATTTTTTCATGTTTCACATTTCATACTTCTATTTCATTATTTCATCACAAGGTTTAATTACCTAAACAAATTTTGGCAAAGGAAAACCCCTATTCTCTAACAATAAATATGTTTTTATCCTCTTAGATGTGTGATTACAAGTTTTAGGTTGAAGATCAAGTGGAGAACAAGGTTGAAGTGAAATTTCCAAATTTCTCAAGTTGAAAAGTTGTCATCCATATTGCAAGAACACACAAAAAAAAGCTACAAAATTTGTTTCATATTTTTAGGAGCTGAACACCGAGGAGTTGGAAGTGCAGACATCAAGGAAGAGAACCTAGAAAATAGGTTTTAGAAACCCTAATAGAGATCGAGCAAAAAGATTCAATTTGAGATCGATCTTGTGAAAAAGAGGTTCAAAATGGATGTATGGATGGTTAGACTAGAGATCTATATGATAATGATGATGTAAATTAGATGTTTATAAGATGCTTAGAATAACAAATCTGTACTATTTTAAACAACTTAAATGATGATGCAAATTAGATGTTTGTAAGATGCTTAGAATAACAAATCTATATTATTTCGAACATCTTAAATGATGATACAATGTATGTGAGATGGATGAGATGGATGATGTTGTCCTATTATGATATGGCGTGATTATGCAAGATGAGAGTACGGATGCAGGATGGATGCATTGATGAAATGATACTATGATAGCATGAAAGAGGATAGAGGATAGAGGAATGAAAGGGATCAACCCTTGAATCCAAGAAGATGCAAAATTCCAACAAGTCCATTAGTTGTTGAGATTTATTTGATATGATAATGAATGATGATGATGTATTGCTTATCTAGGGATGGGAGAAATAAAGAGCACAACTTTCCTTATGTTTGATAACACACATAGGTATGATGCATCGAGATACAAAAAACCAGGATGGCGTTCCACCTAGTGTGATGGACTTTGACTCAACAATCAGATAGGAGTGCTCTTGTTCACGTTTGACATACGGAAACCTTGCTAGGAAGGACCTCACAAAGCAAGTATTCACCAAGTTATATTGCAAGAATTCCCAACAAGCACAACAGACAAAAAGATAATGATCATTGCCCCATTTCTTTCTCTCTAAACTTTTTTTGTTTAGGCATCATCAAAAGGTCCTTGGAATGAGCATAAAATAAGATAAGTCATAAATACCAAGATAAAGTAAACAAACAATCTAACATTCTTCATATTGCTAGCCAAGGCTAAACTAAGGTAATACCTGATGCTGATGTCCATTGTAGGAAGGTTTTATTCCTAGGACATGTTGTGATCAGGGTTTTGATGAGATTCTGATTGGATGATAAGCTATTAATACTCCAAGTTGATCAACTTGTGTGCTTACTAACCTAGACTTGAGACTTTGACGATTAGGTTTGCACTTTTGGACCAGCTAGACTTGCTTTTGACTGACTTACCAAAGGATGAAAGTGATGATTGATAAATATTAGGAATGATGATTATCGTGGGTGAAAGAAAGATGAGATGGGTGCACCATTTTGGGTTTTTTCAAATGTTTTAAGGTTGTTTTGATTTTCAGATTTTCCAATGTTTTTGGGTTTTTTATGAGATTTTATGATTTTTTTTGGATTTTGTGTCTCGGGGGCCGATCAAGGATGGCCTTGTCTACGTTTAATCTCAAAGAAGATGTAGTTCGACTGACAATTGACTTGAATGCTAATGAGATAGATGGGAAAACAGATTACCATTGCAACGGACGCCTAAAGGACTGACCTAAAATGTCTCGGAGGATGATCAAAGATCAACCTTTCCTATGTTAAAGCTCAAAGATGACGTAGTTCGGTTGATGACTCTGTTATTGATTTTTAAAAATTTTGACATGTTTTAGATTTTGAATGATTTTCATTTTTTTGGATTTTTGATTTTTTTAAGTTTTTGTATTTTTTATGGATTTTGACATAATTTGACAATTCGGATATGCATATGTCATGATATTAGTGCTATGTTTTGGGATTTTGTTAAAAACCAAGCTAGGGTCTATTGTTTAGTTTGATGCATTTGTGATGATAACATTGTTGAGGGTACACAAAAATGCAAGGGTAGTGTTAAGCAACACGAGGATTGGGAATGATATCCTGAGATGATGATGGATTGACTAGATTTGGTTGATCAGGATTGATGAAGCTTGATTTGGAACAAAAATTGTTTTGATGATTTGATGTGATGCTGAAGTACTCATTAGATGTGACTGATATGGATTTTTTGGATTGATGTTCAATGAAATATAAAGCTTGATTAGCAACATCTTCTTGTCAAAATATGCCACGGCCTAGTGATTTGGATTTTTTCTCAGAAATGCTTTAACCAATTTGACTTCACATTTACCAATGTTAGGATCACCACATAATTTAGAGGATATATATCAAGATTTATTCTTGAAGGAAGATGTAAATATCTGCCCCCAGTGTCTAGAAATGTAGGGAATTTCATGGATAGATTCTTGGACAAATGGATATGGATGATCTTGTGATAAGATAAGGGTGTTCAAATAGAGGATTGTCATTCGAATAATACTTCAAGGCTCAAATAAAATAGGGTAAGATAGGATCAATTAAAATGACCCATGTTAAAATGCTTACCATAAACAAGTGCAAAGCATGTACCAAACCTTCATCTTTATCCTTTGGTAAGTTAGTTAGAAGCAAGTCTAGTAATTTCAAAAGTAAACACCTAATCATCAAAAGTTTCAAGTCTAGGTCAGTAAGCAAGCAAGTTTTTCAACTCAGAGTATCAATAGCTTATCATCCAATCAATCTCATCAAAACCCTGATCACAACATGTCCTAGGAATGTCACCTTCCTGTGATGGACATCATCACCAGGTATCACCTTAGTTTAGCTTTGGCTAGTGGTACAAAGAACATTAGCTTGTTTGTTTACTTTATCTTGGTATTTTAGACTTATATTATTTTTCACTCATTCTAGGGACCTCTCGGTGATGTCTAAATAGAAATACTCAGAGAGAAAGGAATGGGGTAGTGATCATTATCTTGTTATTTTTTGTGCTTGTTGGATATTCTTAACTTTGATATATGTGCTTTGTTTTGTTTGTAGGGAGGATGTTTCAGGTGTCTTGTTGACCACATAAGAAGGTGTACCTTTTTATGTTTTGGTCTGAGATGTTTGGAACATTTGAACTGCATTCTGAATAAGATTTCGTTTGTCAACTGTGAACAAGAGTACTCCTATCTGTTTGATGAGTCAAAGTGCATCAAACTAAGCATAATGCCATCCTGGTTCTTAATACCTTAATGCATCGCACCTATGTGTGTTATCAAACATAAAGAAGGGTATTCTCTTAATCTCTCCCATCCTTGGATAAGTAATACATCGTCATCATTCATCATCATATCCAATAAAATCTCGATGACTAATGGACTTGTTGTACTTCTGCATCTTCTTGGATTTAAGGGTTGATCCCTCTCATTCTTCTATCCTCTTTCGTACTAACAATGCATCCATCTTGCATCTTGCATAATCATGTCATATCATCATAGGACAATATCATCCATCTCATCCATCTCACATGCATTGCATAATCATTTAAGATGTTTAAAATAATATAGATTTTGTTATTCTAAGCATCTTCCAAACATCTCATTTGCATCATCATCTAAGATGTTTAAAATAATATAGATTTTTTATTCTAAGCATCCTCCAAACATCTTATTTACATCATCATTGTCATATAGATCAGTTAGTCATAGGAATCCATACATCCATTTTGAACCTCTTTTTCATGAGATGGACCTTAAATCAACTCTTTTCACTTGATCTCTTAGTGGGGAAATGTACTAACATACTTCTTTTCACTGGGGCATCTAAAAAAATTTTAAAAAAAATAATTTTGACGTCGGCGAAATTATTCTTTGAATCAATACAACGAGTACATTGCATTAACGAGGAGAAAAATGTAGACATGAAAATTTGACTCATGCATCTAATAACACTTCAATTAACATCATTTTGTCTATTAATCAAATAAATCAATTTAATTAATTCACTTAGGTTATCTCTTTAATTAAATAAATCATTTTTATTTGATTATATCCTAAAGTTTCTTGATTTAATTAAATCACATGTATTTAATTAAATGGATAATGATCATTATTTCCTCTCATTTTGATTCATTTTAACCCACAAGTCTAAGTCAGATTTTCACATCACCTAAAGCATCAACTTAATTAATCAAATCCTTGATTAATGCTAAGCCTAACCCATGTCCCATCCTCTAGCTTTTCCCACTTGCACAATAAATGATTTATTTTGATTTATTATAACTCTATTTTCCTCACAAATCATATTCCCAAGGAATATGACCTCATTAACTCCCTTTGTTTGACTTTTTTGTCCAAACAAATTTCCCCCCAAAGATCTCAACCATATGCATTTAATGCTATTTTCAAATTTCAAATTGGCACATTGACCAAAACTTTCACAACCATGACCCATTCACATAGTGAGAAGGGGCTTCTTCCTATTGGTTGGTGATTAGTCCTATATTCTTCAACTTTTCCTCTTCTCTCTTCAATCTCACCTATAAATTCAAGGGGTTTTCTCCTTCATTGGTATCTACATTTTGAGCATTCTCACTATAGGCAACTTGAGTTCATTTTTCATCTCTTTGTTTATTACCATCATTTTCTTGTCAAGGGTTGGGAAAGGGATACCTTCTACACAAAGAGTAGCACCAATTTGATATGGAATAGGTGTGCACCATATTGTTTATGCTTTTAATTAGTTTATTTAGCATCTCTCTTTGTTTCAATGTCTTAGTTTAGCATGTCTAATATTGAGTAATATTTCATAAGGGTGTTTGATTTGTCATGTTTATTTGATTTCCACAAGAGGGTTTGTCAATATACTAATACTTTCTAGATCTACCATCCTACAATGTTATGGCAAGGTTCATTCGAAAGGGTGAAGGATTTGATGATTTTTTTGTGGTAAGTGTATGCGATATGTTGCTAGAACTGAAATTAAAATAAATTTAATCTAAATGTATGCAAATGCAAATGAAAAAAACTAAACTAATACAAGGCTACTCTAAAATGACCTAAATGTATGCTTTCTAGAAAATAACAGAGAGGGAGAAAAGATGTGTTCTTGGAAAAGTGATGTTATAGTCGAATGCTCTTGGGATCTTCTATAAAATGCTTGAACTAAGCAAAAGGACACTTAAGCCAACTAGGGCGACCTAGTCCTCCAACTTAGAAATTCTTCCAAAAAAGGTTATGGGGAAATGGGTTCCCAAAAATATAGAAATCCTTTTCTGGGCCTAGCATAGGGACAAGGTCACCAATAGGGGTGACCTAGTCCTCTTGTAGCTTTTCGAGGAATTAGGCTTTGATTTTGTGGGTCCCAATTGATGTTTCTCTTTTCTATAGGAACTCATGATAGGAACCCCCAAAAGTGACCTGTAGGTTGTCCATTTGTCCTTCATAGGGTTTGAGGCTTGGATTTGACTTTAGGATAATGTTGATACTTCTTGCAACATTTTTTCCTTCAACTAATCTACATCAAATGACCTGTAAACATATTTAAAGACCAAAAATTATTGGGATTAGGAAATAGGGGTTTGCCTAAGTTGAACCCCTTGGTAGGTGATTAAACCCAAATGAGATGAAAGCAAAGGAATGTGAGATTGAATGATAACACAATAGAAATTCATACCAAACCTTTTTTGATTTTCTAAAACATTGAAGAGAAAATGCAATGGAGATAACCTAAATACCCTAATGCTTGTATGCTTTCTTGTGAGGTCTTAGTTGCTTGGGTGCTTGAATATTGAGAGAAAGATAGTAAAAATGAGCTAGGAGAGAGACAAAATGGAGGTAGAAACTCTTATTTGTACATGTGAAACCCTATTTTTCCAAAATGAAACCCAATAGGCTGACCCTAGGGATTAGGAGGCAAGATTCCCATTGAATCTTAATTAAAATTAAAATTATATGCCTAAAGGGACTAGGTTGCTGAAAGTGATGCCCTAGTCAAACTAGGAAAATTTTGGTGGTGGTTCGGGAATTGATTTATGTTTAATAAAGTTAATAAGATTTTCCTCCTAAAACAGACTTAGGTTGACATTAATGATGCATTAAAATAAAAAATTAGCATATAAAAAGGGTTGATTTAAGGGCGATGAGCCTAGATAAGTGTGAAAATGCAACACAACACTTTGCAACACTTCATCTTAAGGCTTAGGAAGGTGTAAGAATGTATTATTTAGGTGAATTATGTTGAAAAGGTCTTAGAAAAGTGAGGAAATGCATTACAACACTTTACAACATCTTAGTAAAACATCATTACATCATTGATGAATTGCAAGCGTACAAGGCTGAATTAAAGTAATCAAGGCCAAAATCTAAAGGGAATGACCAAAATGAGTGGAAAATTTCCAAGGTATACACTTTCTGGAAAGACATTTAGCCCCCACTTTAGTGAGAGTATGAAAGTAATTCAAACTCACACTAAAGTAGCTAAATCATGCATGTTGAGCGAGATCTAATGCACTCATGCTAGTAAGGTGAGATAACTATGATCAAGAGAGATGATAAAGACCCTAGGATCAAGATCCCAAGGAAAACTAAACATAATTATAGTAGATAAAAAAAGGAATGATGTGACAATGGTTAGATCAAGCTTCGACTATTTTTCCATCTAATTGTGGATCAGATCTAGCCTCAAAACATTTCAAAAACATCGAAAACATCCAAATATTTGAAAAAACCTAAAATTTTGCAACCGTTTTATCTCACTCACACCTCAAATAATCATCACTCATAATAAATCATCATCTCTTTCACCCTTTGGAAAAACAATCAGAAGCAAGTCTAGTAGGTTTAAAAGTAAAAACTCAAATCATCAAAGTCTCCAGTCTAGGTTAGTAGGTTAGCAAGTTAATCAACTCAAAGTACCAATACCTTATCATCCATTTGATCTCATCATCATTTGATAGCAAAATTTCCTAGGATGCATCCTTCCTGCAATGGACATCAACATCAGGCATCATTTTAATTTATTCTTACCTAGCGGTACGAAGAATATTATCTTGTTTCTTTACTTTATCTTGGAATTTTTTCACTTATCTTATTTTGCGCTTATTGCAAGTACCTCTTGATGATGCCTAATCAAAAGGTTTACAAAGAAAGGAATGGGGAAATAATCATTATCTTTATATCTGCTATGCTTGGTTGATATCCTTGTAAAATAAGTTTGTCATGCATGCTTTGTTTAGTTTTTAGGGAGGGTGTTTTAGGTGTCTTGTTGACCACATAAGAAGGCTTTATTTTTTATGTTTTGGTCTCAGATGTCTAGGATATTTGAACTTAATTTTGAATAAGGTTTCGTATGTTAGGTGTGAATAGGAGTACTCCTATCTGATCATCGAGTCAAAGTATGTGCAACACCATCCTAGTTCTTTATAAGTTGATTCATCACATCTATGTGTGTTATCAAACGTAAGGTAAGTATCCATTTTAAAATCCCAATTCCTGATAAGAAAATCATCCATCTCTCATCATCATCTCTAATAAAGTTGGCTTTCTGAATCCTCTTGTCATCATCTCATTTCTATTTTCTTCTCTCCATACTAACAGTTAATCATCATCGCTAATGCATCCATCTTGCATGAAAAAACTGTCAACATATTACATATCATTCATATGCATTACATTTTCATCATTGCATAATATATATATATTACTCTAAGCATCTCATAAACCATATATTTTCATAAAACATCCATTGCATAATCATATAGGCATCATCCATCTCATCCATCTCACATGCATTGCATAATCATTAAAAGATTTATGATAATATAGATTCATTATTCTAAGCATCTTAAAAACATATCATTTACATCATCATTATCATATATATATGTTACTCTAAGAATCCATACATCTATCTTGGACCCCTTTGTCATTAGATTCACCCTCAAATTGAACTTTTCACTCAATATCTTGAGGGGGCAAAGTACCAACATTCTTGTTTTTGCTGGGGTATCTAGAAAATAAATAATAATAATAATTTTGATCTTGGTGGCATCATTCTTTGAAGCAATGCAATAGGTACAATGCTTCAAAGAGGGGAAAAATGAACATCATACCTCTAATGTTCCTCATTTAATTAAATAAATCAAAATATTTAATTAAATCTCTAATGTCCTTTATCTTCTCATTTAATTTAAATAAATCCAAATATTTAAGTTGAATGTCACAATCAACTAATCGCCATTAAAATTAATCAAATAATGATTAATGCTAATCTAATCCCCCATTTCTCTATATTTTTCCACTTGCACATGAAAATACATTTAATATATTTATTAAATACATATTTTCTCTCAACATGGCATCTTTAAGGGAATATTCCTCCAAATTTGAAAAGAACCTCTAAAAGGTCTTGTCCTCCAACATGGAATTAACTCCTCTTACATTGTCTCTTACATGTCTCCCACTTGGCATTTAAGTCTCTTTCTTCTCCCTCCAAAAGGCCAACTTTCAAAATTTCAAAATCCACCTAATAGCATTTATCATGCACAATGACCAAAATGTGCACAAACTTCCTCCATTGACATTTTCTAAAGTGTCATCTTGTCATTGGCTCATGATTTATCCCACATTCCCTCCTATCTTTCTTTCTTCTATCATTCTATTCTATAAATAGGGGATTCTTCTATTGATTTAGGGACACAACTGGATCTAGAATCTTGGGCATTTTCACTATCATCATCTTGGCATGAATATCATTTTGAGCTTATCAGGGGGTGGGAAAGGGCATCCTTTCCATATCATAAGGAGCACCACTCCCACTATGGGATATGGTTTCATTATGTTTTCCTATGCTTTCATTTAGTTGTTTTGTTTTCATATTTATTTGTTTGTATATGTAACATGATGAAGTATCTCATAGTGATGCTCTATTTGGTTTGCTTAAATTGGCTAAAAATACTAATGTTTGTTTGTTTTTTGAGAAAATTTAGAAAAGGCATCCACTTTTGGTGCTAGGAGGGCAGGTTTGACTAATATTCTGGGTAAAATGAGATGCACTAATATGTTTCTTGAGTATGCACCAAGCAATAGAATGAAACTTATGTTTATATTTTAATTCTGCATGTAGTCAATAATGTCACTTCTCTATTGAAAAAGAATGATTTAAAATAGGTTTTAAATTTCCATCACATTGAAAAAGAGAAAGTGTGACACATAAGTTTTATTTTTACTAGATTTGAATTCTTCTACCTTACATATATTTTTGTTGGGAATTTGGGGCTATTTTGTCTGTCAGAAGCATTAGATTCATGCATTTGACTAAAAAACCCCTGATAATTGGCATTGGGTTAGTGTTTTCTCTATTAAATGTTAATAATATGTGCTCAATGCACAGCATAGAACTGTACTTTAACCTGTTGCAGACACTCTGTGCATATATTGGATGCTTGTGAGAGCTAACATAACCATTATATGCATCAAAATACTGGGGCACTTTTCCTTTTTGGTACAACATGTTACTTTAATCTAATGAGGGTGAACATTTACTATTTTATTCTCTACAACCTAAGAGAATTATCATCTCATACTCTCTTCCCTATTGATTTATTAAAGAGAAACATTCTTTCCCTTACGACATGTCTACAAACAAAATAAGTGTTAAAATAAACAAAATTGCAATCTACTCCCAATGTAGCTATCTCTGAATCTAGCTTTAAATTGAACCATAAATAGATTCAAATAAAGTTAGTTTATTCCAAGTGATCTGAAAATTGAATCATAATTACATGATTATGTTAAAAAAAAATTCATTTCTAGTTGGGCAGTTATCTAAAGTCAGTTGTTGCATGTGTTTCCTCCACTTGATGGGTTTCAAAGCTATGTTATGTTTTCAGTAGGGACAATCTTGAGGTGATCTAAACAATATCAAGATGGATATAAATTAGGGGATCAAAGGAATCCACTTATTGGCTATTAAGCATCATTCCCTCAATCCATGGAATTCAAACATTCCTTATGAGCCATCCCAGACGAAGCACGATGTGCATTTTTAAATCTTAGGCCTATGTAGGCAAAGGGTGTGGAGTTCGATAATTTTACACCTACTAATAACCTTCACTTGAAATTTTCTTATGCCTCTTTTGTGTAGATCTGAGAATCAATTAATTTCATGAATGACATATCCTTGAGACTCGAAGCTGGCAAGGACTATTGAATTTGACATTTTACACCTGCCAATTACATTAGCTAGAAATTTTCTAAAAGATTTCATCTCAACCATGTAATTAACTTAATCTTGTAGGATTCTGAGTTATGTATTAAAGAAATTTAAAGATTTTCTGTTTTGTGGCTTTATTATACTCGTTTTGCAAAAAAAATGCTTCTTGTATTATGTATGTTTCCTTTAATGACTTGCAGAGTGGAAAGTGGGTTTTCTACATTTGGTGGAAGGAACTTAGCATGAAGGAAGCAAGGGTTTGTTTTCTCTTCAGAATCCCTCACGAGTTTGTTTAGACCAGAAGGTGTTTCCTTTCTTCACACCCTCATGGGATATAAAATCCTATTGGAAGTTGCTGCATCCTAAAGGCACTTGGAAATGAAGCATTGCACAACCCATATAGAGGCAGGCCAAGCGACTTCCATAGGAAAACCCATTAAGAAATTTTTTAGATCATAGGTTCTCATGACCCACCCTCCCAATGTCCATATATCCTTGAAGAAATTATAGTAGGTATTGGGTACGTGAAGACTACTATAGTTCTTGTAATAATGCATGAGAAAGAGTTGAATTCTCAAGTTGAGGGTTCAAAAAATAGAAGTTTCAAACATGATACTAATGGGCTATTCCAAGAATATCTAATGACAAGATGTGTCAAGTGAGTGGGCCAACAATGCAGGTGAGTAGTAGTTGATTTAGATGTCCTAATACATGCTTAAAATTCCTAGAAACCTTATTGGAACATACCCCTACCTGTACCCATGATTTGAACTGGAGTTAATTACTTAAGCCCAAGCCCCATCACACCATTTTACTAGTTCTCTTATCTGATAGCTGCATGGTCAATCAAGTAACAAAGTATAGGGTACCTAGACATTATCTGATTATGGATTCAATATAGGAATACACTAAAGGCATCTTGTATATGGACTTTATGTTCACTCATGTTCAAAAGATACAACAAATCAATGTATGCATCTAGAGTTTTAGATATATATCTTGGAAAAGATAGAACATGCACAAAGAAGGGACATTGAAGCTCGATTGGTTCCATGTGATGGCTACTTTGAATGTTTGTTGCTTTTATAACATGCCTGGTCTATGATTTGAATTACTTTAAGTGCTTGACAACTAATTTCCATCAAGGTAGGTTAGAGTGAAGTTGAATATGGGCATTGGATGACATTAATTAGATCTCATAAATTCACATGATTGAAAGAAATACCACACTTCTATCTAGAAGTTTATCCCAATAGAAGGCATGGGTTTATTCTAGTAGAGGAAGAATTTAAAATTCATCATAGGCCACACATTATGAATATTGAATGCTACCTTCCACTAGCAAGAAATTAACTTCTTGAGGTCAATTCCTTGGTCTTCCAATGATTTGGTATTTTGGATTTAATATGCTCATTTCACAAGGCATGATTCCATCATCGTTAATTTATTTGACATGCATTTCATTGGCTCTCTAATTACCATTGTGTTTTTTGTAGGACAGTCTATAGGTTACTTATGACAGTGTGTAGACTACTCAAGTGCTTTCTCATTTATCTTTGTTTGCAATTTCAATTTACGTCAAAAACAGATAGAAAATTGTAGACATGCAAAATTGACATCATACATCTCGCTCTAACATCGTGCATCGAATTCTCCTATTAATCAATTAAGACAATTTATTGATTAATTTCCTAAGGTTCATTAAATAAATTAATTATTTAATCAAATCCTTAAAGTTCTTCTCATTTGATTTAATAAATCAAACTGATTTAATCAAATGTCAAAATCCCTAAAATCTCCTAAGTTAATTAATCTAAATTAATTAACTTCTAATCATGATTATCATTCTCCAGCTTTTGACTCAACTAGAGTCAAAATCCAAACTCCTAACTAACCCACCCACTTGCACCAATAAATCATTTATTTGATTTATAATTCCTCTAATTTCATTCAAAAGGGCATCAAAATGGAATATTCTTCCAATTTGAATCTTCCCCCCAAAAGGGACTTGTCCCTTCCAACAAGGTTTTAAATGCTATTTGCACAAGTCAACATAGCATTTATTACACCTTTCATCCCCCCAAAACATGTCAAGTCTTTCAAATTCAAATTTGAAAGTGGCACATTGGCCAAGACTTGCACATTCCTCACCCTCTCACAGCTTGACAAGTGGCACCTTGTCATTGGCTTGTGAATTATCCCACATTCATCTAAAATCACTCAATCTCCTACTCTTGAATCTATAAAATGCAAAGCATTTCAACACAAACATCTACAACAGCCACATTTGAAAGTATTTGCACTATAGGCAACTTGAGTTCAAGCATCTCATTGTCTATTTCACCTAGCTTATCAAGGATTGGGAAAGGGCTCTTTCACATACTCAAAGAGCACCAATCCAATATGGGATAGTTTTATTTCATATCTTACATGTTTTGTTCATGTTTAGTTACATTTGAATTATGAAATAATATCTCATAAGGATGTGATTTCTATTATTTTGTTTGTATCATGGTGCTAACACACTTGCAGATTTTCATGTCTTACAAAATGGTGCTAGAAGGAGGGCACTCCCAAAAGTATTCCAAGATTTTACTTCTTTTATGTATCTTACTAACTACGTTGGAGGATAGCTATATTTATGTGGCTTTCTGTGATTTCATATGTCAACTTTGCATTTAATTTTATTTCTATGTCAAAACCATTCCTCACACATATGCATATAAGGTGTACATATCCAACGAACAAAGGTTTTGTCAATCTGTCTGGTTTGATTTCTATGTGTCTCTTGAATGGCTGGGAATAACTACCATCTTTTCCATAGATAGAATTTTGATGTGTAAGCATTCATTTTGAGGTATGAACAGACAGTGAGATATGATGAGTAAAATCTGTGCTTTTGCTCTGTCGATTAATATATTGAAAAGGAAAGTAAAAGCTTTTGTTTTTTTTTTTTTTAAGACTCAAGCTTTGAAGCTCAACTGCTGCTACTAACCACGCATATTTATTGTGCTAGGAATGTAATGTTTACTGGTGCTTTGAATAGGAACTTGTAACCTCTTGTTTCTAATACCCTCTGAGTCTTTGAGCACTGCCTTTGTCTTAAGATAAGCCTTTGATACTATAATGCCCTGTTGTGTTCGTTTGCCAAGCTGAGAAAGAACAAAGTTTATCTTTTGTCTCTGCCTCTAAATCGACACTTCTGAATGCTTTCGTTCCTGTGGTTGTTTGTGCCATCACTGTGTTCTTCATCAACAGTCCGCAGCCGAATATAGTGATAAAAGATGACATTGAAGGCAGAGATTTGTACATAACCACCTTCATTGCCATTGTAATGGCGGTCAATTCCATATTTTTCAGTCCCTCCCCCATGGTTACAAAGGCCGCGAAGGGGCGTACATGACTGGTGCTGGTTTTTCTCCTCATGTCTCTTTTGTACGTCCCTCTCAAAGTAGACCTGCACAT
>VCHN02002494.1:0-17047 GCA_007115665.2 Sequoiadendron giganteum
AAACCTTTATGCCATCCATGCAAAATAGGCCCAAACCATGTAATGATGATGGTGCTATGTGATATATCCTCTCATTGACACAAAAGTCAGTGTTTATTCGAGGAAGTTCCTTGGGTACCCATTGTTTCCAAAGATGTTTGTACCTCAAGGGCACCTTGATGTCGCCTATGCTCTCATCATCATAAGAACATGACCCCCCTTTAGCAAGAAAAATTCCCTATGTTTATGGAGTTTTCTTCTAATCTTTTGACCTCTAGTTGATCTCCCTCTTTTAGACCTACTACATGTCTTGCTTTTCTCTTCTCTTCCTGAATTTCCCTCGCTTGAGAAAGACAAATCTGACAAATACCTATTTGTTGGTACCTACACTCATAAGGATTTTGGATGAAGTTCTTTCATGGTGATGTGATCCCAAGGTGACATTATGATTAGTCTATCATTTCATCGCTAGAATTTGACAAGTTATAAGGTAATCAAGTCTTGATACATTGCAAGTTATTGTTACTACCATCCAAATGTGTCCATCAAAAATCAATTATACTTAACATTTTAACTCCCAAACTTTGTAAAAAGTGTTAAATGTGGCTATGGTCCACTAGTTACACAACCAAGGCCTCAAATGTATTCTCTACTTGTAATCAAAGGAATTTTTCTCTTCATTCAAGTAAATAAACTTGAAGGGAAACACCACCAAGTGGTTTATTGGACACCTACATGACTAAAAATAGCAGCAAATTTACATTTAATTTCCATATGTCTAAGTGGTTAATGGGGAGGGAGTATGTACTAGGCCTGGTTAAGTCATCATAAGTTTATGCTTTGGCAATAAAAATTGTTTAAGTCATCTTAAATCTTCCTATGTCTAATTGTTAGGAGACTTTTGGTATGTTTTAAGGTAGGATGAGTGGTCGCATCAATGTTCTAATTCTCTATGACAAGGTTTCAACATCAAGGTTTCAACATCTTCAAATAGTGAAAGTTAGTGCTCATAGTCATTTGAAACAACAACATTTTGATTATGTATGATGGTAGGATTTGATAACTTAAAAGAATTGGCTACCCAACAAACTTAAAGTTAAAAGAAACTTTTTCATTTTAAGGGGTTAGCATTTTCTTTCATCTTTGCATATTGGTTTGATGCTTCAAATGATGCATTTATTATCCCACTTCTATCATATTGTATTCCCATCCCATTGCAATTGTTGGAGGAGTTGATACCAAAATTTCATATCAAATACCACGTTCTTGAAGCAGTTTTCTGTGTTTTTACTATTTTTCTGAAGTTCTTTTGTGTTGTATAGATCCGTACAAGCTTGAAATGCTCTGAGATCATTGGTGTAGATAAATATATGTGTTCCCTTTCATTTGCATTTGTTTTTAAGTGTTCAATCACTATTTTGTGGGAGAAAACAATCAAATACATGGACTGCCCTGTTGTGCCTATGTAAGGATTTGGGGGCTAAATAGAAATGACATCCACCAATCCACCCACTGTCCTGGAACTGTAACTCGGTGTATTGGTGTGCATCATGGTATGATAGAGGTTCATTGCATTTAGGGGTCTGTTAAAGCAAGAAACTTGGCATTGAATTGATGCCCTAGGGCTGACAGGGGCAATTTTCTTGTGAATTTGTGGTTGTTAAGTCAAGGTTTATCAATTTGATGGATATCTTGGTAGAGTCATGGTGACACTATTTGATGGTCCAATCTCTACTTGAAAACAAAAATATCTCTAACAACTCTAAGAGCTATAATGGGATGGCATTAAAGGAACCTTCATATGAAGGATCTTCTAATGAAGGACCTTTGAATTAAGGTCTTCATTTGAAGGTCCTTCATGCAAAGGTATATTTTATAAAGCATTTTGGACATGAAATATTTAAAATAAAAAATACCTTCATTTGAAAGTCTTGACATGGCATCATTTTTGAATGAAGGTTCTTCATTCAAAGGTCATGATGACATCACCTTCAAATGAAGGTTCTTGATTTAACCTAAGGTTTTCTCATAATGCCATCATTGGAAAAGTATGATCAAATTCTTCTATTATGAAGAATTGGTCTATGTGCCTCTAGTAATCACTATAAATGTTTGTAAGGATAAAATGACTAAATATTGCATCAGGTAGGAGAGAATCAACTTTGAGTTCTTCAAAGATTATATTCCTCTATTCATAATTTTTAAAGGTTGTGTGTGGAGGAGGTTATCACTACCAAGAAGGGAGGAGACCTTTCCTTGCATATGTTTGTGGTGGAGGTATTAAAGAAGAATTGTATGCCTCTATTTCCATTCATTAGATCTAGCTTAGCCTAGCATATACTTGGGCTCCTTTGCTCCTATAAACTTCCATTTGTTTGAGTTTATGTTATGTAAGCGTAATTCCATGCTAGGCATGAAAATTGCATGTTAAAGAGAATGGGGGTGCCAAACTTATAGTACTCATTGTCCCTTGGTCGTTGATTTTCCTGGAGTGCCTTCAACCTCATCCTCGACGCTGGTATTGACCTTGTTTTCACTCCTCCATACTATTCCTCGGCACTGGTATTGACTTTGTTTTCACTCCTCCAAACTCTTCCTTGATGCTGGTATTGACCTTTCACTTCTCCAATTTGACGAGCTACAACCTGGTTTCGTTAGGTTTTAGAGTATGTTAATTAAATTCAAAATTATGGCACCATTTAACTAGGTTTTAATATTGTACAATATAGTTAAGTATATATTAGCTATATTTTACATAATAAATAATATAATTATTCGACTTATTATAATTATATATTATATTCTTTAACAAAATTATTAAATACATATAAAATTATTATAATTAAAAATTAATAATAAGTATATTTTTTATATAATACAAAATATAATTAATATAATATATATTTAATATTATAGTAATATTAGATTAAATTATATATAATTATATTATATTTATGATTATATAATAGTATATATAGGCTTTTACCTGATATTTTAGAGGATTTTACCATTACACTATAGATGGTTTACCATTAAATGGCAGTTGAAACTTGTTTTCCAATGACACAATAGTGGTTTCCAGGCATGAGATTTGTTTCAAGCTCAAATCTCATAATATATGTAGCCTATTAGCTAATACAAAGAGAGATAGAAACTAAAAAGATAGAGAATGAGAGAAAGATATGAACTTAGATAGATAAGGAGAGAGAGAAAGAGAGAGCATGAGAGAGAAATATAAGAGATACAAAGGAAAAGAGAGAGGGAAAAGAGAAACTAAATTTTGATTGGTTGTTTCATGTCAACAATCCAAGGATGGCATGTGTCCTTGGGGAGTTATTCTCAAGGTAGGATTCCATTTGATTAAAGATATGATAATTCTCCTTTAAGACCTCTTCAATGTACCCTTTGCACACTTAAGGAGACAAAGATAAATATAGGGAATAAAATATATAGAGAGGGATATAATGAGAAACATACAAATAGAAAGGGAGACAAAGAGATAGAGAGAGGTAGAGAGATAAAGAGATAAGGATGAATAGATAGAGATATAGGGAGGGTGATTGATATATCTCTCCCTGTCGCTCTCTATATCTCCCACTTTATATGTCACTCCCTCTTCCCCCCTCTATCTATTGATCTATCTCTCCCTCTCCCCCCTTTCTCTCTCATTCACTCCATATATCCCTCAATCTCTCCTACTCTATATCTCTATCTCTATTTATAATATTTTTATCTCCCTCTCACTCCCCTCTCTATCTCTTTCTATCCATATCTTTCTCTACCTCTATCATGATATCTCTATCTCTTTCACCATCCCCTAGCTCTATCTCTCTATATCACCCCCTTTCTATGTCTCTCCCTCTCCCTCTATATATATTGAGCTATCTCTCCCTCTCTCCCCTATCTTCTTCTCTCTCTCTCTCTCCCTTTCTACATATCGCTCTCCCTCTCCCCCTCTTCTTTCTCTCCCTTTTCACCTATCTATCTCCCTCTCTTCTCTCTCTTCCTCTTCAACCTATCTCTCCCTCTCTTCTCTCTCTTCCTCTTCAACCTATCTCTCCCTCTCTCCCCCTCTTCTCTATCTCTCCTCCTCTACCTATCTATATCCCTTTCTCTCCCTCCCCCTCTCTATCTCTCACCATCTCTCCCTCCCTATCCCCCTATCCATCAACTCTCTATCTCCACCTCTCTTCCTTTCTCTTCCCATATATCTCCATCTCTCTTTCTCTTCCCATATATCTCTATCTCTCTCTCTTTCTCTCCCCATACATCTCTATCTCCTATATTAACTAAGAAGCCATGCAAGCATACAATAGTATATGTTGGTAAAACTATAATAGTGTTTTATTAAACTATAAGTAACACTTATCTTTCTACTGTCAAGCCTTCTTATAAAAATAGTGTTTTATTAAACTATAAGTAGATTATTGTCACCACTCTTCATTCCACATGAAATTCCAAATGTAGTAATTGTTTTGTTGCTTTTGTCAAGTTTCATTAACCAAGCTATTTAGTGGGTTGAATAAAGTTGTGTTATGACCCTTGGTCTCTTTAAAATAATTAGACAATATTAGGGAGATCAGGAAGGGGAGAAAACTAAACTCCTTCAAAATAGGGGTAGTTGTGGGTTTGTTGGTTTTCTTTGTATACTATATACTAGTTCCTCTAGGATAAATAAGTCACTGTAGAAATGAAAGATGTTTGATATCTACCTAATATTGTTTTGTGTTTTTGAAATGGAAGAGATCTACAACTCTATAGAAATTGCTATATGCTAATGGTCAAATTATTAGACTATTTAGATCATTTTAATTGACTACTACATAATAGTTTATGTGTTGAAAGAATTGTTTCCATTCTTTGTATTTTTTACATTGGAATACAAATAATATTTAATTTTGTGCCAATATACTTCTTTCATAAAGATATTTGTTTGATTTTTCCTTGCTATTTTCATCTTAAAATTTAAATAAATGTATTCTATAATATAGAATTATTTTCAAATTGAGACAAAAAGGATTCTGAGAGATATATTTAATCATAAATTTTACAATCATAAATATCATTTAATTTGTATGTTGTAACTTCAGTACTTTTAGTTAAAATAAAAATAACTTAAAGTCATATATACATATAGTTAAATTGGCAAAGTTGTTTGTCCATTTTATTTTTTACATCTGTTAACTGAACATATTCTAATATTACACATACACTTTATTAGGATTATATTTGTTCACTGTAAGATTGCCATTGTGAATAGATTGCTGTAAAAAAAATCACATCACTTAAGTCTACTCAGTTCGCAAAGGTAGACCCACCTAGGTTTGGTAGCACCTAAAGAGAAGAAGGTTCAAATCATTTGGCCTTGTTTGTTACCCTAAAATGTATCAAGAGATTGGAAACCTCTTGAGGTATTCTTACCTGTGTTTTTGAGAGCTAACAACCTCTAAACCTCCAAATCCACAAAAAGATTCCACTTGTATGGCCAAATTCTTGCCAAACCCCAAAACCCTTATTTTAGACCCAAATCATGAGGGTTTATTGAATCTCCTACTTCCACAACCTCCCAGACCTCAAAACCAACTCAGACACAACCCATTAGGTCTGTACATGGATAAAAATTCATAAAATCAGATCTCCCATACATATTTTGTTGAAACCTAGGCTTGAACCTCTCATTTCACATGCTTTTCTTCACAAAACTCTTGAGGACAACAACTATACCTTCTTTATTTCTCATCCTACACCCTATTCATGCATCCTAAAATTAAAAAAGTATCCATGGGGCCTCTTACACAAGCTACAATAATCACAAAAAGTGTAAGAGCCCCTTTATATCATGTTTGGACTACAAAACCCTCAAAAATAGGGTAACTAGGCTATATGCAAAGAAATGAAGCTTTCTAACTCAAATCAATGCCTTAAGCCCTCAAATCAGATTCAAATCAAAGCTAACACATATATTCATGACATGGAATTAATTTCACATCAAAATATGGCTGTATATGACCGTATAGTGCTGCAAAACAAGAAAAATACAGAAATTTTGAAGAAAAACACAGATTTTGGAATGTCAAGAGCTTGTATTTTAAATCGTCAACCATCAAAAACCTTTACAATGATCAATTTATGAGGTGTAGGTTCTCCTGCACCACTATTCCATCCAAAATTTTCTCACATTACACAAAGCCACAATGTTCGTCCAAGATAAGCCAATCAAATCCTACCTTATGTGTCCTAGTAATCAAATTGGAAATGATCCTAAAAATGACATTGCGAAGGGTGATTGATCTAAAAAATCTAAACGAATTTGCAATTATTTCACTACTACGATCAATGTGTCATCATTCATGAAATTTCCTAAAACACTATTCATTATGATCATATGGAAATTTCTAGGAGAGCTACAATAGTTGTAACATCATGAATTAAAATTAAACATTAAAAAGTACATCATGAATTAATTATGTAATGGCATAAAAATTTTAAACATCATGAATTAATTATGTAACCACATAAGTCAAATATAATTCTATTAAGAAATTAATATCAAATAGATAATACAATCACATAACTCATACATTTCAATGTCATTGATCTTCTTCTTCATCCAACTCTTTGTCTGTATCATCCGATCCAAATTCAACATTGTAAGGATTGGTCATATCATCATCATCGTCATTGATATCAATTTCGATAATGTCATCATCCACACGGATATCATCTTCATGAACATTAACTCCTACATCATCATGATCTAGTTCCTCCTCTTTGACATCTTCGTTAGGCACATCATCAACTAACTGTTGATCCTGATCATCATCTACATCATCTTCTATTTCTTCAGTATCTTCTTCTTCCACCACATTATACTTTACCGGCCTTCCTCTTGGATCATGTCTAACAACATATGACCAACCCGCTTTACCTAGAACCTCTGAGTAAAATACCTACTCACATTGGCTTGGAAGAACATAGGGCTCATTTCTAGCTCGCTCAAAATACCTTGTATTAACCATGGTAAATCCATTATCATGTTCAATAATAGTTCTCTTGGGATCATTTTCATTCAATCGTAGCTTGTACCATAGGATGATGAACATAACTAATTTGAAGGACTTAAAGTCACACTCAAGTATATCATCCAAAATCCCATAGTATCGATTTTTTGAGACTTCTGGACGTATGTCACTTCTAGATGAAACATCAATCGCCTAAAAGCCTAAAGTTATCCCAGAATCACAAGTTTTCTTCATGTCATCCAACTTTTTTATTCAAAATTTACGACCATTGCACCACATAGCCTTGTGGTGTTTCACCTGGAATATATCAAACATGTAAAAATTATTGCAATATCGTCAGTTGATAAACATATTTATTCTTGGCTGAATGTATGCAAAGAAAAAAATCTCAACATATATATACATCAATATAATTGAAAATAATTAAATACTATGGGTGATTAATATATTTATACGTACCTGTTTATCTCTTAAACCATATGCTAAATCAATTTCCCTTGGTGTAACATTGGAATCTCCATTATGATGAGCTTCTTTAACCAATGAAGCCACACCTTCCCATGTTAATGCGCGACCAGATTGTTGACATCGTTCAATCCATACCATCATCCAATCAAGATTTTTTTCGACATACAAATGTTTTACGTCCCACTCTCGACCAACTGTATCAAAAAAAATTGAAATTCACAAACGGCATATAATTAGTTAATTACCATGGTATACGACCTTAATTTATAATTGATGTATATTGAAGATTAATAATTAAATAAGTACAATATACATAAAAACCAAATGTAAAATGTATTCTAATTAATCTCCATGACCATCTTATAATTACCTGTCACTTTCCTTAATCTACCTTTCCCCATTAGGTATTCCCCTTCGAATTTGTTAATAGAGTTGGGATCCCAAATGTGATCTACATGGATCTTTGCTACAAACTTAGGAAGATATTCAGTAATGTACACCATGGTCTAGTATACCATATATCCCTCCACCATAGAACCCTCAAGATGCGCTCTTTGTCTAACCAAAGCCTTAAAAAAATTCAAGTTCCTCTCAACCATCTACATTCACCTTGTGTGTACAAGTCCACACAGTTCAATCTCCTCAACTTGGTGTATGAGGTAGTGTTCTTGTGCATTGAAAAATGTCGAAGGTAGACACTTTTGCATTTCACACATTAGACGAGGAATTTTTCTCTTCCAATAATTTATATCTTCTTTATGGATTTCTTTAGATGACAACCATCTACAAGTGATTCAAGGCACAAATATATTAATGAGATTTAATAAAAATATACAATATATTACATAACAAGTAAAACAAATGAAAAATATAAGATCTATACAATGAATTGAACAAATATCGCTACTTACCTCATGTATTTTCCAAGATCATATATAACTTGCTTGACATTGTTGTTGAAGTTGTCTGGGAGAGATAGAGGTAGAACGTACTGCAACAATTATAAAATGATCTTTTCATTAATATTTTTCCAAAAGTAGTAAACATAATACACTGAAAAGTACATGCAGTATACAAATATATATATAATATACTAGAATAATTACCTTAATGAAGGTATGCCAATCATGCATTTTCATCCCTGGCCCAAATTCACCTTTCTTTGTTATGATATTGTTTATGTTCGCAGCAAATCCTGTGAGAAATCGAATTTTTCGTATGACTTGTTTTATAGCATTGCTTTGCTGCTCCGTTAATAACCAAGGAAGGGAACTTATATTAATTTGGTCTCCATCACTATTTAATTGAATGAAATTTTTCATTGCATGATTGGCTTCCTGAATGTCACTACAAATTTTGACAATTTTTTCTTTGTCATGTCTTCCATCCAATATTTTCCATAACGTTTTTGTCATATTCTTTCCGATATGCATTATATCAAACAAATGCACAATTTGTAGTTGCTCATAGTAGGGCAACCTACTAAATTGTCTAGGATAACTTTTTAGTCCCTATGGAAGTCGACCATTAATGCCTTGACGACCTTCATGAAGCATATAAGTTAAACAAATTAACAACGACAATCATTGCCAATTACAGCATGAGTAAACACAACACAATATAAAAATATAAATTCAAAACATATCATATATGATAGATAAACAATTTTATCTGATGTATAACCTTGACGATTAATTCTATTATATTCCAACTTCCATAGGTAAGGTGTCATTCTTCGTGGTTTTGATGTAGTCTCTTCTTTCCCATTGAAAAGATGTTTTTCAGTAGTTCGATACTTATGATTTATGTGGAGGAAGTTCCTATACTCATCAAACACCTGCTTTCCTAAACTTGTTGAACGACGAGATTTCATCTTTGGACCACAAATTGGACATACAAATTTTCCCTTTGTTTGAAGACCTGCAAATTATCATATATAATTGGATTAAATATGTCAATTTTTATAATTATATATAATGAATAGATTATTTTAAAAACATGCATGATATCTACTTCATAAAATTAAATATCGTTAAAGTCATGCAGTCGAACGTTATAACATACCACAAAAATGTGTTAGCCCTAAGGCATCATGAATCGTCCATACAAGCAGTGCATGGAATTGAAATTGTCTTTGTCCTATTGGTCTAGATATGTCATACATAGTGACGCCATTCCATAACTTTAGTAACTTGTCGATAAGAGGCTCAATATATACATTCATATCTTTAACTTGGTACTTACCTAGTTGAATGAACATAAACATTACATAATTATTATAACCATTTTACTGCAATATATATAAATTAATGTACATGACTATTAAATGAAAAAATATAAGTCATTATGCAACAAGTAAGACAAATGAGATGCTGCTACGTTAAAGAAAAATGATGTAAACAAATGCCTGGAACAATCATTTCCAACATTATGTGCTCCCTCTTTATTGACATCCATGGAGGAATGTTATTGTTGATAACAAAAATAGGCCACACCGAGTAAATAGATCTCAGGTCTCCAAATGGATTGACACCGTCCGCTGCCAATGAAAGCCTGAGATTACGATGTTCTTCTTTAAAGTGTGGCCATTTTTCCTCCATGTCCCTAAATGCAGAACCATCCAAAGGCATTCGAAGAATCTCATCTCCACTTCTATTACATGCATGGTAATCCATAAATTGTGCTAAGCTTTCACACCTAAATAATTGTTGCATACGTGGAATAATGGGAATATAACGAAGAACCTTGCGAGGCACCTTTTTTGTTAGTTGATCTGTTTGATATATATTGATATGACATTCTAGGAATTATGTTGCAAATTCATGTTGTTTATGATATATAATATGATCATTGGGACATGCATCTATTGCTTGATACTCCATTCCAATATCTTTCATAATGCTAGATAAATCTTGGTATGAGCGAGGTAAAATATTTGATGGTAGTAAAAAAAAATCACCAATCAATCTACAACAAAAGATAATTTGTTAATATAAAGAATATTAATGGTACATATTTCATCCTTTATTTACTAGTGATGAACTAACAACAATTAAAATAGACGAAAAAAGATGACATATATGACATACCTTAACATCCATGAGATTGCTATGTTGGATAAACCATTCATAACCTTCAAGTTCACTAGCAACAATACAGTAGAGAGAAGAGTTGTTTGGGAGCCTTCATAAAGGGGCTTGTATGCCTTCTCAAGTACAGGTAAATCATGAACATCATCAAAGTCATCTCGATCAACATGATCAGATGTGCCACTACATGTGTCATGGATCAATGTATTTGTACCATCATCTTCAATTGTGTTTTTTGGTGCATGATCATCTTCTTCCATAGGATCATTAACTTCATCTTCGATATTCATAGCTCCATGTTCCTTCGCTTGCAAAACCACATTCTCCGGGCCGTGATAATTCATATCGCGTGCCTTAGGGTGCCCCACCTTTATAATAATGATAGACACAAATAAACCATGATCATGATCAAGTGATTTTTTATATATATATCAAATGTTAAAACAATATAAACATTTACAAATTCAATCAATATAAACACATATAATGAACAACTTACCAATGGACGATAATCATGCCCCCCTTCAACGTGACCATGCTGCCTACAATGTTTCTTAGCTATTGTGATTAAAAGTCTTCTCGTCTTTAAGCCCTTGCAATTATTGCAAGGACAATAACATTTCCCATCACCCTTTCTTTTCAATATAGCCCACAATCTAGCAACTGTCTCTTCATTTTGTTCTAGACTAATATTATCTAACATGATTTTTCTTTACCAAGCTTGAATATTTAGATCTTCAAAAAATATCAAACTCACACTCCAATAATTTTTAATCATAGACAGGTAACAAAATATAATAATTCTGATATTTTACACCAAAAAAATTCGGCATGCAACCACCCCTACAAAAGAGAAGATAGTATGAAGTTAATGACCCCAAAAAACACTTTAAAATGCTAATTCCATAGCTTATTAAATTCTGACTTTATTATGATTTCCAACCATTAGACTCCTAAAATCATAATATTGAACTTGCACAACAAAATCTAGAAATGAAATTCTGAAAATGCACAAGTCTAAAAATGAAATCTGATGAGATTTTGTTTTAAAATATAATTTTCAAACCTGGAAGTACAAATCTGAATGCTATGACCAAGTCCTCAATGATGCCCCCAGGTTCCACTGTTGACCTATCTACCAACTATAGAATAGTTGGTGTAGATCTAAGGTTTATTAACAACAATATCATAACTTTTTCCTTAGTCATCACATTAATGGTTATACCCAAGTCAATCAAGGTATTTTTTGATGAGGGTACCATTCACAAATGAATTCTGGAAAAAGAAAATGACTACCCTCAACCTGGTGATAATAGAAAAATTATATAAGAATAGCTCTCATCAACTATGTGGTTAAGCAACCTCTCTAATCCCACCAGCAAGATCAATTAGCCTACTATTCACAACAACTTGCCCTATGGGTCTTTTTCCAATTTGTGACCCTTCTTCATTGATGTCTTTGGATGCACCCTCCATGAACCTATCATGAGTTCTTTTCTCTCCTTTAGAATTTCCAGATGATTCAAGTACATCTGGCTTAAGTTTAGGTGTGTCATCTTGGGTTTTAGGTTTCTTAACTCTCTTCTATTTAGGTTTTATTTCTAATTTGGCACTAGAATCACAAGGTTCACCTATTTTGACAATGTGATAGAGCTAGGGTTTCAAATTTTCAATTGATGGAAAAGGACCTACTAGTTTAAATTCTTAAGAAATAAACCACAAAATAAAAACCATCCTAGACTTCATATAATTCTCACCAACCCAATTGAAAATGCATGACATACAAACCCTAGTAAACCCTAGGATATTAGAGCTTTTATAATTTTCACTAACTCTCCATACCAGCTTATTTCAATGCAATTGACACAAAGAAGTGTGATTATTTTCTTACCTATATGGTAATTCGATGTTAATGCCTTCTACCACTATTTTTCAGAGCTCTTCACATCGTTTCCTCAAACTTGATCACTTTCTCTACTCTTGAAAAATTGCTTATGGGGAAAAATGAGCCAACAACCTTCTTTATGGCCAAGGAATGGAGCGTATAACCATTAATTTCTTATAGAAATTTCGCGCAAGCAAGCTAACAATTAGTCGTTTGAGTTCAAATTATGGTCATTGATCATCTTGTTTTAAAACTCTATCAGTGGCTCTCCTTCATCATTGTCACAATAAATAGTCGAACCTTCGACGAAAATTCAGGTTCATCAAAATTTTGATGAACCTCGGGGATAAAATTTTAAAAAATTGAAAAATACACATCAAATATCACAAGTACCCAACGATCATCTCATTTTACATCTTTCATCGGATTTTGCAGTCAAATGAGTTAGTAGTGAGAGCCTTGATGTTATGACACAAAATGACATGAACTCAAGGAAACCCTAGCAGAGCTCAAAACCCTAGTTTGGAATTTAAAACATGTATGAAAATATATCTAGAAAAATATATTAAAGTCATCTCATATAAATAGACACAAGTGATGACAATGTATAACATGTGAAATGTATGTCAAGTGGCACATATATAAATAAAATTTACATATATACTATCGGGATGATTAGTCAAATCAAGTCTCCTCTTCATTCCACGTGGGCTAGATGGACTTGTATCATGTTGTAGAAGAGTACAAGAAACTTAAAATTAGATAAAGAAAGAAATTTTGATTTAATTTAACATAACTAATAAAATGATGAAATTAAATTTTTAAATCTAAACAACTAAAAGTCTGGCGTATAATTACCATCTGATCATCTGAGATATACTAGCACATTCTTTTCCAATGGGTGGAAGATAAGCTGTTGATTGAGGACCAAATGATTACAATGATAATTCACGGATATTCAATTTAATTTGAATTTGAAAACTTAAAATAATCATAGTACATCTAGTGAGTTTTTAAAGCACGTGTAAATTTCAAATTTAGATAACTTTTGAAAACACGCACCAAAGATGACCCATGCATAAAAGTTGACGATGACTCAGGAGTGCTCACTACACCTTGTGGTTGGTTGGGAATGGGTATTGCATGACCTCCCTACATAGATACAATATATTATTTCACATATGCGTACAATTTCAAATTAAATTAGATATGAACATAAATTAATATATATATATTGGTTTACTTGACCGTAATTTGTGCTCACTTGTACAACTGATGATGTAAAACAAACATGATCATATCAAGAAATGGCCTCCTATGATCATGCATCTACACTGAACACTTCAAATTAATATTATATATATAATTTAATGTTATTCAACATGAATTTTGTATATTTTGTGATCGTCACAACATAGTAAATCCAAAAAGGATTCCACCACTGATACAGGTGCTTCTGAAGTGGATGCCTGAGTATGCCCATAGTATGGATGATTAAGACCATCTCCTCCAAGCTCTCTATCACCCATTTTAGTTGCCATGTGGGTAGTCTAATCAATGAGATCTCCTGAGAGAACTCAATGCTCCTAATGTCGATATCATCATCTGGTACTGAAATGGAGTCGGAATACTAGGAGATGGAGGAGCAACAATCAGTGGAATCGAAGCACATCATTGGGGATCGACACATGCTCCTACTCTATTTTGGGGCATGCTACATCCAACTCCTTGAAATGACCTCATATCAAAATACTTGGGTTTTTTACCCAACTCAAACTTAGCCCATAATTTTCTCAAAAAATAAAGGGGCACCTCACAATTGGCATGTGGTGGAGTGTCAAAGACCATCCACCATTTGTCCCAAAAATGTGTAGCTATATGCAGGTGCCTACACCATTTAATTGAAATTCATTTTTTATTAGGTGGAATTGGTTGGTTAGTATGGGAGTTAATGAAATATTAAGCAATCAATTGTTTGCTAATATGAAGGTCTTAGATCTCTTTATAAGATAGTCCATTTGCATAAAATTGTCTCCTCTCTTCTCTCCATTAGTGGAAACTATCTAAATCTGCATCGATGGATCAAACAAAGTCAGCAACAGTTTGCATCGAAGATGCAAATCATGCTAGATGGGGGGGAACGTTAGGCTCATTTTTTATCGAATTGATATTTTCTTGAATGATATTTAATTTTGCATTTATGTTTTCTCATAACTGAGTTTGATCAATTGTAGGACATGGGGGGTTAGGAGGTGGAGAGGGTGGAGGTGTGGGGTTTTGTGGTGGTGGGATATGATATGGAGAGGGTGGAGGTAAGGGGTTTTGAGACTAGTCATTATGTAAGAAATCCTCTCTAGTAAAGTCATCGGCTACTGGTAATTTTTTCTCCATGTTGAAAGGGCCATTGCATGTTAAAAAATTAAAAAAATATCAACAAACTAATTAAATAATGTACACAACTTGAAATAAAAATCACATTGAACACACAAATTCAAAATACATCATTTAAAGACTATCAATTTTACATTAAAAAATGAACAATTTGAATTTAGACTAATTTATGTTATAGAAAATACAAACAATTCACACCTCCCCTAACATACATTAAATTATAAAATTAAATTCATGTACTCAATGTGACACTCAATGAAATAATAAAAACTTATGAATCCCAACTTCCCTTCCCAAGCTAATACTATTAATCTCCCCCCTTCATCCCATATTTTTGCTAATAACCCTAAAGAATGCAATCTCATGTAGCAATTGCAATCCACGCAAGCTAAAATATATCTTTTGGAACTAAATTTTAGAATTTTCGTAAACTTTTAAATACATCATCCAACACTTGCTTTAAATAAAATATTACATTGTACCTATCACTTGAAAGGTCATGGATGAAAATTAAACACACATTTTTCTATCACACTTAGTAAACTCGCTTAAATGATATTCTCCAAGTGGATGAATATGGCTCCATGAATGTGTGTTAAGTAGTTGGGATCCTATATTCCACCATGTTTCTACCTGATTTTCTATTCTATTTTCATGTGTTCTTAATCATCACATGTACATGTTTTCAATCGAAAGAGTTAGTTGGAACGTATATCATATTATTTACTATACATGTAATGATAACTTGTTTGAATTACGTGACATGTATTTAAGAATTATGATAATTATTAATTATACCTACTTAATTATAGGTCCTAAGAGGGGTAATGTATCAAACCATATAAAATTTGGTGACACCTATCTTAAAATATATAGAAATTATAATATCAAGTGCATGTTAATAGTGAATTTACACACTAAAACTAGATAATTTAGGTAACTCCCAAGGTTAACCAATGAGAAAAATATTTAAGTTTGAGTTGGTGGATCCTTATCATAATAATATATTTTAGGTGTTTAATGTGTTATAGATCACCACAATTTATTCTATACATTTTTTAGATAAATCTATTTCTAATATGATTTGAGTATTAACAAAATTAAAATTGAGAAGGTAAGTAGTCCAATAGAGAAAAAAGGGACCTATCTAATATTAAACAAGTTGAAAGAGGAAATATTATAGGAATATTAGAGGAAGAAAATGGAGATATAAAAAGACATGTTGATGAGAAAGGTGAAAAGAGAAGATACATGCATTAAGCTCAACCTATAATAAGATCTAGAGCTTGTGACTAAAGGTTAATTCCTATAAATATGTACAATACCTCTAGCTAGATTATGTGAATTAAATAAATAAATATTAAAAAGTGTTCTCTACATACATGATATTTCTAGTAATTAAATTATTGTGTCTTTAAAAACAAAGTTTAGATTTGAAATTTCTAGTTGGATAATCCCTAATTGGAGGGCCTTTGACCTTAAGTACATGGATATCTAATAAACCTCAAAATACAAAGGTGTGAAATATAAAGGATTGTAGTCAATATTAAACTTCTTGATATCCTTGAGTTTGTACTTAAAATTTTATAGTTTTTGTATTATCGTATAGAAGGTGTTGATGGAGACCAAAGCGGTATTAAGAGTATGTGAAATAGTGGAGGTATATTAGTACATTGTGATGTGAGAGCTAAGAAAATAGTTATGAATGGATTGGACACATTATGATAAGTATTGATCATGGGATGAGATGGAGGGATAATATAGATATATGAGTAGATGTTGTGGAAACATAGTGGTTATAAAAGTGGTAGGATCTTAGGTGTGGGAACAATTCTAGAAGGAATGAAAGCACTAGCAATATTCATAAGGAAAGGAATGTAACCATGGGGTAGGCCATATGAGGGAGTAAAGTTAATGGGAAAGGTGGTAGTATCCATGAAAGTGGTATAGTCAATGTTGAAATAGGAGGGTGGGTTAGAGAAACCACCATTAGAATGATTCATTAATGATCTAAGATATTATAGAATTTATATGTGATTAAGACATCTCATTAGTGCCTTATAAAAGATATTTGATAATTAATTATGGGATGAATTAAATGATAACATAAGCAAGTCCATTAGGTGATAATGCTATTATTGAAGATAAATAGGATCAAGGATGAGTGATAAAATCCCTCACTAGAATTGGTTTAAAGAAAAATGGAATAGATT
>VCHN02005211.1:0-10098 GCA_007115665.2 Sequoiadendron giganteum
TCTCCCCAATCATAGGAGGCAGAATTGCTGACAACATTATCACAAGAAAAGTCATAACCACTCCTAGTGAATAAATTGTCCACTTCTCCCTTCTTACTTTCTTCTGGGTTGTCATAATAGTAATCCACATCACTTTGCATTTCAACATCAAATTGGGTATCATCACTGAATTTGTCACTTGCATCCTCTTGAGGATAATCATAAACATCTTCTTTATCAAACTGAAAACCAGAAATGGTTTCCTCATTGCAGCTGCTTGTGGCTTGTCTTTCAAAATGAAATTCATCACACACTCTGTCACTTGCAATTGATAAAATTATGTTCTCAAGATTATTTCCCAAATCAGCAAACCCTCTTGTCTCACTATGCACACTTGTGTCAAAGCTACACTCAACACTTGTAGGATTGAAATAATCAATTGTATCATCATATTGCTGATCATATATCTCTTCTTCAAAGAGTAAATCCAACTCATATTCTTCTTTAGGTTCTTGGCTCGGAAGACTCAATTGCTGATTTGCAGTTGGGTACATTTCTTCTATAAGTTGTTCATTAACAACTTCCTCATCATCTGATGATGCATTCTTCTCATCTTCTACCTTCTCAAGTATGCAATTGTGTGAAAAAATTTGATCATTTTAATTCACACCACTACTAATTTCATCAGCAAGTTTTCCCATAACTGAGGACAACAAATTTTGAACATACTCATTCCTCTATTTCTCCAAATTATCCAAAACTGTGTAAGCCATCTGCATGCTCAGTATTTAAAAATCTTTTAATAGTGCACTAGATCCTTCTTCATAAGCTTCAAAATACATATGGATACAATTAGAAGTGCTAGGTCTGAAATTTTCTGGGATTAGTGAAAGAGCAACAACAAATCTATGACTGAAATCAATACTTGACTCTTCATTTTGTTTCTTGATTTGCTTTAACCTCATGACAAGGTTTGAGGGATCTCTTGCAAATTCTTCTCTGTAAGTAGCCACTAATTTATCCCAGCAAAGAAATGACTTCTCAAGAAAACTTAGATACCAATCCTGAGCTCGTGCTTAAGAGATCTGACAAAAAATCTCATCCGCATATCCTGATCTCTGAATGAATGTTTCTCCATGAAGCTGGAGAAACTTTGAACATGTGCATCTCCTTCACATACGGTATACCCATCAAATGTAGGCATGTCCTTATAAATTTGAGCTAACATACTTTCAGTTTCATAATCAACCCATGACAAATCTAACTAAGCATACAATGGATCAAAGGAATTGATAACAGGTGCAATGACTTCACAAGTAGACATAGTTTGATGGTATCTTGACCGGGCTTGTTGAAACAACTGGTACCTTTCATCATTTCTTTAAGTCCTCTTTCAAATACAACTTTCCATTTTGGCCTTATCTTAGGCTTATACACTCTTGGGTTTTTACACTTTGGGGTATTAGATGCTTGAAGATTATTATACTCTTGACACTTCTTAACAAGCTGAATCAAAGTATTCACTAGTATAGCTACTTTACGTTGATGATCCATGGATATTACAAATTAAGGCTCACTAATTGTGCATAATTACAAGCTTGACCACATGATGAACAACAAGGATAATTACTGTCATAATGACAACCTAGGCTTGAAAATTACGACAATGCAAATGGATGGAAACCCCTAATATACACAAATGCATTCTAACCATCCAAACTAGTAGATATTTGAGCACTAAACATAATTCTTTCAATGGAACTGCAATTATATTCAACAGATCCAGCAAATAAAAGTGTGCAAACTTAATTTATTGTTCTTTCCCTTTGTCGGTGCTAACTCACTCAATAGGGAAACAAAGTTTCTTCTAAGAAGTTTAAATATGGTCTTCATACACAAGTTCTTGAAAACCAAAAGTGAAGAATACCTAGAAACTTTTAAACTACTACAAATTGTCTTCCTGACTGGTAATATTTATAGATCTGGAACTTTCTTCAATTTTTTAATAGGTTCTATCAACAGAGTCGCCACCTCTTTTCACAGAGGACTGAACTTCAAACAGTATGAAGTTCTTTTACATATAAATTTTTCTCTGAGTTCCTTTCCACTAGCAGAGCACCACAGATTACAAAACTGTTCAAGTTCACTGCAACACTTTCTTCTCCAAGGTTGAAATCCTTCAAACTTTGAACTAAATTTAGAATGGAAAACAATAATATGACTCTATAACCGTTTGCAACTGGAGATTCAGAATCTTCTCTAGCTGAGTCGCCATTCTGTTGGTGTTTAAAATAACAACCTAGCTAGGATTTGCAATTCTCTAAGGGGTAGCCAACCTCTATATTAAAGATCCATAAAGACTAGTGGCCAACTGACAAGATTCAGTCAAAGACAAACATCTCCTACACTTGTACCTCTGCAGGACCAAGGTGGGTAAACCTAAACAATTCTCAAAACTTAATTCACTCATACACTGACATTGTTTTACAAAGCAGATAATTCCCAATGAAAACACACTAAGGGAGGCATTAACAACTTCAAACTTGGCTAAATTCTCAGTAACTCAACTCTCTCTCAGCCATTGGAAAGCAGGACACACAATAACATAGTAATATTAAGAATGATTTTGCATTTAAATTTTGTTTCTAAGATGCATTAACTGCAAAAAAATCAGTGCCAATTCTGGGCCATGGAGTCAAACACATAAAATGAATTCCCCAACAAACAGTCTTCAACCAGTGGATTTAAATTGTTGATGCTTTACATTTGTTGTTAGTGTCTTGCACCAACAATCCTTCTCTTGATATCAATCAGATTCTTCTTATCAAATCCCATCTGCAAATCAAAATCACTTGCTCAAAGCATTTTAACCATTTCTTTGAAAAAGAACAATGAACAGACAACCCAATCTCATGAAACTTGAAATGATAAACTCATAGACACTTTGTATTATTGAATTTATATAACTAAAAGTGTACAAAATATGGAGACAATCTGATGATATTAATGAATGTGGAAACACCTTCATGATGTTAATTGCATAAACTGGCTATATTTACTCATGAATTCACAAAATTGCAGCTTACAGACTCAAAAAATGATTCGTAAATTACAATTCTCTATCTACCCAGCCCAATACAAAAACTCAGAACCTAATCTCAAAAAACCCTTTACAATGAGAGAATAATAGAAGATATAGAAGAAGAGAAACAAGCAGGAGCAACCCTAAATTCGATCTGGTGATGCCATCTGGAAGCTCCATTCCCGTTGATCAATCTGAAAAGAATATCTCCCCATTCTTCCTTTGCAGCAAAAAACTTATTCCCTCAAAAACAACATTTGCTCATGATTGCCCAGTAACTGAAAGCATGCCCATGTGGAGAATCTCCAAATTCACCCAGCTAGAAAATATCCTCTTTCCTGTGCAAAATCTGTATCTGTTTTCTTCTCCTCATTTAACAATTTTGTTGTATTTTATTTCCCATCAAGTATTAAAGTTTTACAATTTTAATGCTTTGGCTCTAACTTTACTTTACTATCCAACATGCTATATTTGTTTGAGCCAATAAAATATTCAACACCATGAATATTTACTCTCTCCATAAAATATTCCCGTGCATCTTCACTTTTTAAATAAAATCCCCCAAATAGTGAATATTTTCTCACAGTGAATATTAAACTCACCTTTTACTCACCTGGGAAAAGATAAAAATTTTACTCCCGGGCATCATTTTAACTTTACATGCTTGACCATTTAAAATTTTATATGGGCCCACCCCCTTTCATTTAAATACCATGACACATTAAAAACCCATTACCATTTAAAATATAGTGGCCTCTTAAAATATATTCCCATGCCTTATTTCACCCGGGCCCACCCTGTTTTAAATCTCAAACTATGTAACTTTTGAAATTTTTTAATAAAATCTCCTCCCGTGTATTCTTGCACACCTCGCAAGAATTTTGATGTCATCATCAAAATCCCATGAGGTCATCGAGAATGGCCCTAACTTTCATTTTTGTGAGCTCTTGTGTTCTACTCATGGCCGTCATTCACATTTTTGAGCTCCTCACACTGGCCATTGCTCCTTGCACCCCTCAAAGATCTTCTCCCATGCACGCAGGCTTCTTGTGCTTCCTTTGTTCCACCATGCATGCCTCTCTTTGGTTGGCTATACCTCCATGCATGTGCCAGCTCCAACTATTGTTGGTCGCACCCCATTCATTGGCACCCACTCCCTCATTCCTCTAGTTGCGTGGGTCCTCACTTCCCATGCGTGCTTTCTTACCCTGGTGCAGGCTCCTCATGCTGACTGTGTAGGCTACCTCCAAGCTCGTGCACCCCTTTCACATTCATTGTGGGCCTCTTATATGGTGTGGGCCCTGATCCTCTTTGACGAGCACACTTCTCTCTAAGTGCCATGTCCTCTTCACATGCTGGCCATGGGCTTCTTCTTTCTCTAGGTCGTGCCCCTCACCTGGTATTCTCCTCTTTGATTTCATTGGTGCGGGCCCTATTGGGCTAGCTACATTTGTATTCCCTAGCTTGTGCCATGTGCGAGCCTCTTTCCTGACTGCGCCCACCAACTGGTTGCACCCTTCACACTGTCCTTTGCATCCAACTAGCACGGGTCTCTCCTCATGGCTGGCTATGATGGTGCCTCTTCCATACCGTGCCTCTCTGTTTCCCTGTAGTGTGCGCACCTCCCTTGCCAGTTACATTTGCTTGAAATTTCCCAAGACCTTTTCACCGATCCACAAAGGGTGCACCTGCCTGCAATGGCCAACCCCACTCGCATCCTCTTTTGCATCGCTGCCTGGTCTATGTGCCACAACCACAAGTTGCATTCACGTAAAAGTTTCTAAGGCATTTAATAATTTATTTTTGTGCACACCATGCAAACATAGCACCCCGTGAGACCACACTTGTTGAGGCATCATTAAACAGTTCAACCACCTTCCATGCTCTTGCTTAAACATTTATAAAACATTATCAATAAACTCACCTTCATGATTAATTCGAGCCTTAAAATAGTAAATGGCACTTCAGCCTACAAGATAGTCATGGCGTCGTCAACCCCCGAGACAAATACAAATGCAAATGCAACACCAAGGGAATAGGATTTCTTCATTGACTTGCACAATACTTTTATATACTTATCCTCTATCAAGTATCACCTTTCATCACTTGATCCTCACTAGCACTAACTCTTCTCTTCCCCAAAACAATCTATACCTCAGCTAAGTAGTTCCTTCAAGAAGCACCTCCAATCCCATCAGTCACTAGGATATAAGAGATTTGCTTTTAATATCATATAAATGTTCAAGCAATTGAACAAGATTAAAAATTTTATAGCTCTATCAACTGACAATCCAAGTGCAACACCATCTTCAAATAGCTAGATGGAGCAAGTTGATGATGGAAAATGAAAACCAACTAATGAAAAAGTGCATTTGGAATTCAAACCTTTCACAGTCAAAGTGTCATTTAACTAGAGCATGTCGGTTCCCCATGTGAACTTGACTAAAAAAATTTTTGTTTTCAAACAAATTTCTTACTCAAATTGAATCAACACTACTTCTAAGTACTTGTGAAGTTGAAAAACGAATTGGGTCTTCATCATAAACTGTTTTCTGTCCCATTTGGAAAATGTGCAAAACTGGCCAAGTTGCCTCAGGAATCAATCTAGGAAATCAGTCAAACGACCTCGTGAAGCAATGAGAACTTGAAATAAAATAGTCATTTGATCTGAGAATACAGTACAAAAGACGGCCCAGAGAAATCAAGCACGAGGTGAAAGATATTAATCTTCGAATTTTCTTAGTTAAACTTTTTTGAAACAACAACAATTCTGAACCAACTCAAACTGATTTAACTGCCAATTTGTAAAAATAGTGAATCAACTCCTCGTGAGCTATCATGAGACATAGTAAATCATTTAGGTACCCTAAGCATGTATGTAAAATGAATTTTCTTGAAACATCACTGATCGAAAGTTATTAACGATCGAAGTTGACCACTCAAAAAGGTTGTCAGGAATGCAGATGTGAAACTGAACAAACTGCATTTGGTTTTGATCTATTAAAAATAGAAAATCAGATCATAAGACTCTGAAAACTGACACCCAAGATCATTTAGGTATGGAGAACATAGTACAATATTCATTTTCTTCAGAAAATCAACTAGTTGCGAGATCCAAGCTCAAACGGGAAGCAACTTTGTAGAACTGAACGTCTGCAAACAACAGAACAGTGACAAAACACTCCAGCTTCCCTTTTCAAAACTCTGTCAAAACTCATCGTGGGAATCTAAAAATTGACATGCCTACTCACATAGGTCAACTGAATATATCTGCAAATTGGTTTTGTATGACAATTAATAGGCTTTAAATTATAAGCCTCCAAAGTGGGTTACTTGGAACTGATTCTTCAGATGCACTTCTGAAAGTGCAGAAGCAAAATTTTGAAATGGGCACCTCAAATTTGCAAAATTTGAGAGTGCCATCAGCTTCAATAACCTGCAACTTAATTTATTTTCTCTTCAACTCAAGCGCTAAATATATAGGCATGAGAGAAAACATAAATCGAGAATGGTTTCCAAAACGAGTTTAGTCATAAATCACAAAGAAAAGAAACTTTCTCTTCCAACTTGTTAATTTATCCATTTTTTAGTAATGTGCACATGCAACTAAAAAAACTATTTTATCTTTTTCCAAACTCAAATTTATTTGCCTCTTTTTTCATGCTCTTTCTAATTTGACAATTAAAACATTTTGCAAGTTGTCATAGTTGCATTTAGCAACTTTCATGACAACTAAAAGATAATTACAAATTTCCATTTAATAAATAAAAAAACAAAGCAAGGTTGAGACATTTTCTCAACATGAATCACACATAAAATGAACTATTTTTAAACATCCTCTAATTGAACATTTAAATATAAACTTTGACCACTAAAAAGTAAAAAATAAAAAATTATTATTATTAGGGGAAGGGTATCACTAGTGAGCAAATTCACCGCTAGCAATTCACCAATGGAAAATTAACCCACTGCCAAAAATTTGCCGCCATGACAAATTCACCACAACTAAAATTCACATCCAGCAGTCAATTCACCATGGGAAAATTCACCACCATGACAAATTCACAACAACTAAAATTCACCACCAACAGTTCACGCGACAGAAAATCAATCAAATTAATCTTAGTTGGCGGTGAATTTTCCATCTATGAATTCATTATGTACACAAAAATCAAAAGTGGTAATTTCAAACAATTCCCTTTGACCACCCAAAAATTTGCACAATTGATCCAATACATATGCACAAATGTCCATGCTCTATTGGTACCGATAAAGATGCACAACTCCTTCAATTAAATACCTCTTCTTGTTACTTCTATACATCAAATGGACAACTATTGATATGTTTCAAAAAAAATTGTGGACTTTAATTAATAGATATCAATAAAATAAAAAAATAAAAAAATTAGAACCACCACAAGATTTGCACAATTGATCCAATACATAGAACATGGACGATAACTAGAACCTTTCCCCTAGCTATTTGATCATTAAATCAAATTATATTAAAAAAAATTATAAACCAATAACGTGTCTCATTCATTTAAGCTTGTTCACTAACATTACTAAATGTTCCCTTCAACCACAACCCATCAATGCACTTTGCTAATAGGAGGGTGTATATAAAGAATACAGAAATAGAAAATGGTGCAGAAGCTTCGAAAGTAACAATCAAACTAGATGAAGAATTGCATTCAAGAAACCTCCAAAACTGTGTCATCAGAGAGTAACTTTGTCACATCATTACAGTAGGCATACGATAATAAATGAGAATAAATAAGAATAGCTAAAATTGAGGGGGCAGAAAAAACATTAAAAGAGGTATGGCATGAGAGATGGGAAACTAGGGAAATTGATATGTGCATCCATCAAAGTGACTGAAAGAGAAGTGAAGTAGAAGTTAAATATAAATTATGGATCTTGGTCAACAACTTTTAAAGTAGAAAGTGAAATGTGTAGGCCCATTCTCTACTCTATCTTTATTGCCTTCTTTGTGTAGGTTATCTGCAGTATGAAGGTAGGATTTGTTATATTTTTAATCCCAAGGAACTTTTTTTCTTCTATGGGGATGTTGAGGAATAGTTCTAGTTGCAGAAGTGTGATGGGATAAAACTCAAATTAAACAAAAAGACTTGTTTTGATGTCAACAATTGAAAACAAAATCAAACCAACAAATTAGTGAGAATAAATGAGAAAGATATGATTTATAAAATAGGGAAAATATATTTTCTATTTTATATCGAAATATTTTAAATTATAATAAAAAATATTACAAATTAATAATAAAATTATTCAAAGTGGCATTTTTGGAGCTACTGTGTATGCTCACTATCTAGAATTGTGTAACTGGCTTTTGTGGCTATTGCTACTAATCTTTTGTTGTTGTTGCAGTTGTCTTTGTTCTTCCTTAGGAAATTATTTTTATTTTCTCTCCTAAAAATTTTCTTCTCTTCATTTTATTTATCTCTTCTCATTTAAAATTCAACTACCATAATAAGTTTCCCCTCAAAACTAAAATGTTGTTCAAAAACAAAATCTTGGTGTTAGACATAGAGCCACCAAAATTTGATGTTGTTTGGTTGTTGTGAGAGGAATATAGGGGGAAAGATTCAAGAGATCTTGGTCAATAATAAGGTATGTATCAAACATAAATATTTAACTTGGGATTACCAAAATCTAACACTCCCTCTTAACACCAAGTCTCCTTCATGCTCATGCTATATTTCAGGAGTTAAAACCATCCATTCTAGAGCTCTAATTTTGGATATCAATCTTTGAAGATCTTTTAGATCTTAACTGCTAAAGCTTCTAGAGCTCAAATTTTGAAGCTTAACTTTAAGAGTTCAATCTAAGGAGCTCAACTTTTGGTCCTTTGAAGGTCAACTTCAAGATAGTTTGGAGCTCAACTTCTAGAGGTTTTAAAGCTTGTCATGACAATATTTCAATATGGATCTAACACAAATGACACCATTTTTTTATTTAAACATGTTCGTAACAAGTAACATGCTCCCAAAAAGCCACCATTGCACAACACAACTACAAGGTCTAGCATTATTTTTTAGGATTATATTGATTGATGAACAAAGCATAATTTAATTGGTTATTAGTTCTTTTTGTTTGACTTCCTTATGAGATTACCCTCATATTATGATGAGCAATCTAGATTATGACTAGTCCTAAACAAGTGTTGAAGGATTCAAATGATTGTGCAAGAGAATGTAAAATCCTACATGCAAACTAATTAACTAAATGACAAATACATAAGAATGCTAAACTCTAGAAATTGCAAAAGCTTTCAAGATATTAAGAGATGACAAAATGAGGACAAAATTGGCATTTTATAGAAAATAAAATTTTGGATGGACGGATGAGATTAAAGATTGAGAAGTGCCCTAGAATCTATGGTCAAGATTCAAAATAACAACCCCTTAATTAGGGTTAGGGAAACTTTAGGGTGAAATTCAAAATGAGTGGACAAGATTTAATTTAAGAAATTAAATCAAGGAATGAGAATATGTGTGGCAGTGAGATGAGATTTAGTAAGTAGGAAAAAAATGAGTTAGAAAATCAAGTCATTTTAGAAATTACTTAGTTTGTGGAGGGAAATGCTATTTTGAATTTAATATTTTAATTTAATTCAAAATGGTGAAGTCATGTGGTAGTAAATAATAATTAAATTAATTACTTGAAGAGAGAGAAATTTAAATAAATGATTTTTTATTTAAATTTGGAAATGAATTGTGAGAGACAATTAAATAATTTAATTGTGGAAGAAGTGGGTTAATAATTAAATAAATTGTGGGGGATTTATTTAATTATGAGAAGACTTAAATATTAAAGACATATTTAAATAAAATTAATTTATTTAAATAATCAAGAGGGAATAGTGGATTAAATAAATTTAATAATTTATTTAATTTAAAGAGGACTTTAGACATTAGTGGTGTACCTAAATAAATATGATTTATTTAAATAGTCACGAAGAATAAGAGAGATGAATTAATTAAATAATTGGTCATTATTTAATTAATAGTTGA
>VCHN02001919.1:0-19386 GCA_007115665.2 Sequoiadendron giganteum
AAAATAAAAATAAAATGTTTTTATTTTAAAACATAAATAAATATTTTTATTTTAAAATAAAAAATATTACTTATTTGTTCATGGGGGCAAAATGGCTCCATGGACAATTTTGTTTTGCCTTACCTAGTAAATTTGTCCAAAATTGACGTTTTGATATTCAATTTTATGGTTTTTAGGCCTTCTGAACACGATGGAAGGGTCATATTTGACCCAAAATGCTCTGAAATGATGGCTTCTTGCTGGATATGGCAATGAACCTCCTACTTGAAATTGTTGCAGATATGAGATCTGATGTCCATTTTAGGCGAAACAAAGGGTGGATCTGAATGTTTTAGTTGCTCTAGACTCAATGGTGAGCTCAAAATATCTCTAGGAAGCTTCAAAAGACTTGTAACTAACAAGTCAATGCATAAACCCCCCAAAAACTAATATTTTTTTCACGCCTTTCTGATTCTCTAGATCATTTGAAGATGCAAGAGAAGAGCATACTTGGTTTTATTGAAGAAAAAATCTGCACTCTCATATTTCCTAAAGGAATGCTAACCCACAACTCAAATTTGGCTTTGATACCATGTGAGATTTTCTAACTAGCCTATATAGGAATCTAATGATTGAAGAAAAGAAAAACTCAAAATATGAGGAGGAATAAACTGTATTCCTCTAAAGAATGAAAAGCTATATTTAGCTTGAGAATTAAGATTACAAAGGAAATGCCTTGGTTATATAGGCCAAGGGGAGAGATAGATGCAACCCGATTATGATAAGTGTTGGCATCCTATGAGGTGTGACAACTCATGTCATGAAAGGCTCAACCACCTTATCTCTATGTAAATTTAAGCTAGTGTGAAGAGGGCTTTAGTGAAGAACTAGCTAAGAATGAACTAGTTAGATAAAGTACCCCTTTCACACTAACAACATCCTCTCTTTTTTGCAATGCATCTATGATTGTCTCATGCTCTTCCATAAAAATTATCCATAGATCTTTATTTGTAGGTCTTCTACGATACCTCACTAGTTTTATATTTATTTCCACCACCAAATGTGAGTAGTGTATAATCTTCTTATGTGTTTCATAATTTTTGAATGCAAGAAAACCATTCTTTCTTATTAGGTATTTTCGTAGCTATTAGACTTGTCGGATAATGATAGCCATCATCATCTTCTTGAGGTGCTATTAACCTATGTTTAGTCTCTACATAATGAGCCAACCAATATACATTACCCTCAACCCTCAAACCTCAAACCTCAACCCTCTACCCTCTACCCTATACATTAAACCCTCAACCCTAATCCCTTGATCCTATACCTTAAACCATTAATACATTAATCCCTCAACCCTTAAACCCTCAACCCTTAAACCCTTAATCCCTTAACCCTCAACCCTCAACCCTTAACCCTCAACCCTAAAATCTCAGCCCTAAACCCTCAAACCTCAACCTTTATACCCTCAAACCTTAAACCATTAATCTCTCAACCCTCAACCCTTAAGCCTCTACCCTATACATTAAATGATGCAGGGGCATCTTTTGATGCATTTTGAGTCATGTTGCAAAACTTTGGATTTTAGGTTTTTTATGTGTTTTGGTGTCTAATAAGGTCATTTATGACCATGTAGGATCATGTTGATACATTTTGGAGTGTTAATAGGGTCGCTGGTTTAAAAATGTAAAAGTTGTCAAATGTTGCTAAAAACTTGTCATGCAACTTTGGCAAAGTGGCAAAAAGAAAGAAAAGGTTAGATGCAAATCAATAAACCATTACAAATAGTTGAATGGGTTGTAATATGGTAAATATGCAATTTAATTTCGAGTTTATGGGGTTGGAGAAGGTTGGTGAAGAAGGGAATGAAATAAAAGTAAAATTTGTCATGAAATGGGTCTGCATTTTTCTAGTTGTAACTATTTTTCAGTCTGATTTTTTAATGTTACGGACATGTACAGTATAGTAAAGGCTTGAAAAAAATGATAGAAGTTTAATAAATGAATCTAGTTTACTATTATTTTTGTTTGAGTGAATTTTATTAAGTTTTTCAAAAGTTATAAGCAATTTGGTGCAGGTCACCTAGAAATTTGCCTAGGGTTTCCAGTTTTGGGAAAAAGATCATAAATTTCTTTTCCATCATTGGATCTTGATGAAATCTGGAGGGAAATTCTATGTTAATATTCTCTTCAATCTAACTAGAGAGATTAGCCTCATTATTTGTTTTGTGAAATTTATTAATGACTGTTCCTTTCATTCTTGTATATCAAAACTATGTTTTCTTGCATGAACTTCTTGTTCTATCACATGGTATGGCCTTTTAATTTCTGGTACTTCCTCGAGGCTGATTGGAGAGGTTGAAGGGTTATCTTAAATTTATTATTCCTTTTGTTTGACTTGAATCTGTTGAGATTTGCAAACGTTACAAGTGTTTTGGTAAAATTGTCCCAAACCTTGCCTAGGGTTTCTAGACATTGAAAAAATGCTATATCTTGAGTTCCCACCATGGGAAAATGATGAAACCTTGTAGAGAATTATGTTTTGAGGTGTTCATAATCCATGTAGGGTTTGGAGTCTCAATTTTTATGTGGGAATGAGAACTTTAGGAAAAGTTTCCACATTTTTTCTTCATTTACAGTCATAAACCTTCATTGTAATTGTTTGGTTAAAGTCATTGGAACTATCTCACAAGTTTGGATTTGTTAATTGGTTTTTTAAGGATTCATGGAGAAGGTTACCAAGTTACATTAGAGTACACCAATTAATGATTGCAAGTTGAAAAATCTTTTAAAATTGTCAAGTTGGTTTAGTTGAGTCCTTCTCTGCATCAGTATCAGAGCTAGAAGACCCTTAGTGCAAGGTATGCACTAGGACAAGAGAGATGTTAGATAAAGTTTGTTGTAGGTATGAAAGAGATCTGGTGACTTAAATATCCTCCAATAGTGATGAAACTGGGTAGAAGGTGTGCATATTTCTTCCATTGAGAGGAAGTGGATAGAAGAGGTCTTGGAGAGTGCATCTTCTAGAATCCTATTGGGTAGAAGATAGTTGTGTGTGTGAAGGTATTGGGATACCAAAAGAATGGAAGTGTTGAGGAGAATAATCCATGAATACCTAAAGAGTAAGAAGTTATCAAGCAAGCAACACTATATGATAAGAGATAACAAGAAGATGCAACAACAAGATAAGAAAGAAGGCCTCAAAAAGAAGGAAAAGATGAAAGACAATGGGATAAGCCTACTTATCAAGTTTGATAGGAAAATGATAGAGTTGGAAATAAAACTTGTGCTTGCAGTACAACAGTGTCTTGAGAAATCATATCAAGAATTTTTTTGGCATTGGCCAATGAGAAAGTGTAACAAAGGATAATTCTTCAAAGATCTTAAATGTGAAATCTTGAAAAACCCTATGTGGTAATGAAGTGCAAAGGAATAGATGAACAATCTTGATAGATTGTCTTCATCCTCCATGACTAACCTCCATTACACCTTCTTAATTTACTGAAAATATGCATTTTTCCCTCAGATTTATGATGAGCAAAACAATAAAATGACAAGCCCTAAGCAAATATCGAAGGATTTAATCTAAAATGTCAAGTAATGCAACTACTACCATTAGTAATGCATCTAAAGATCTAGATATGCTAAATGAAATGGAAAAATATAAAATATGCTATGAAAAATGAGAATAACAATGCTAAGATTATCTAAAATGCAAGAGATGTGAGAAATGACAAGATCGCCGGGGGTGATAATGAGACCGAAATTGCTCTTTTATAGAAAAGTGCCATTTTGTGTGAACGGCCAAGATTGAAAGTCTTAGAATCAATGGTGTGACCCTTCATATGCTTGACCTTTGGAATTCCAAAAGGAGTGGGGGCATGTGTGAGTAAATAATTTAAATTATTTACTAAAGAGGGAATTTAAGATTTAGAAGAAATTTAAATAATAAGAGTTATTTAATTTAGGCGGGAATTAAATAATAGAGATATTATTTAATTGTTAGAGGAAAGTGACAAATAGGATATTTTAAATTAAATATAAGAATTTAATTTAAAGTTTAGGAGAATGGACCAAACTAAATAAATAAAGTTTATTTAATTTAGTAGAGAAAAGGCTAATGAATAATTAGATAATTAAATATAATTATTTAATTATAGTGGAAGGCGGATTAAATAAATAAGAATTTATTTAATTTTAGGACAGAGAAGACTTAATTAGTGACGCATTAAATAAATAATTAAAATTTATTTATTTAATAATCCTGAAGAATAAATAGGTATGAATTAATTAAATAATTATGAATTATTTAATTAATAGTTGAAAGTGAGTCAAGGACATAATTAAAATGTCCCAATCAAGGTTAAAAGAAGAGCTTGCGGGCGTAGGTCATTTTTATGTGTCTACATTTGCCCCTCTTTGTCATAATGCAGCCTGTCGCATTATGGCAAAGAAAGTAAGTCAAACGTATGCCCCAGTGCAAGATAGGATGAGGAAGAATGACGAGGAGGGTTGCGGTATGCCCCCTCAAGAGGAAAGACGGGTTCCAAGAACATGGGCGTGCTCTCGAAATGGATGAGAATACTAGAATATGGAGAGACAAAGAAATGTTAGTGAGAAAAGATATGGATGATGGTATGGATGCAATGCCTATATGAGATGCATGTTAGTTCCTAGATCAAATCCTTCAACATAGTACCATAGGACTTTTAATATTTATTTCTCTTTTAATCATCATTGGGCAGATTATTGTAATGGCCAACAAACACCATGATATGACATAAACCTAGGTGTGCAAGATCGCACGATCACATAAGACAAGCAATCATAGACAAGGATGATCATGACTCATACTAAGAGCGCAATTGCCCCAGTCTTTTTGTCATAGCCAACCGCAAGCAAAAAAAGACAAGAAGGACAAACCATGAAACATCATTACTTCTCTAAATCCTATTTCCAGGACATCCTCGAGAAACTAGCAACATGATTTCCAAAAGCACAAAAAGATAAAACCACCATCACGAGATGTCGTTGTTTTTCTAAATCCCATAGTCAGGACATCATTGAGAAAACTAGTAACATGAGTGTCAAAAGATGAGACAAAGTCATGAGACAACATTGTTTCTCTAAATCCTTTTGTCGGGATCTCACTGAAAAACTAGTAACATGATGAAAAAGCGAAAGACAAGTGCCAAGTGTTTGCCAAGTGTTTTAAGATCAAGGTTGCCAAATGTCGGATGATATCAAATTCAGGAAGGAAACATCCTGAATGACGTTGATATCTAGGAGATCAATTCTCAAAGTTAGGAGAATCCATCAAGATGCCAGATGATGAGGACAATTGTTAGGAAGGACACATCCAAAAGCATAAAGAAATGATGAGAGTTGCTCTTTAGAAGGACACATCTGAAGAAGAAACCAAAATTTTGCCAAGTTAAATTGTCTTGATTACATGCCACTGCTAACATACTAAAATTGATCGAGATTGCAGATGAAATGAATTGCTGACAGATTGTGCACTCGGGATTGATGGAAGATTTGCTCGATTTGAAGATAACTTGATGTGTGTGAAAATGTTGTGCCATGAACCCTAATGGACTGACCTAGTGCAGCCTTGAGGGCTCATCAAGTGATGGCCTTGCCTATGTCATGCACTCAGAGACCTCGTAGTTCAACATGACCAATGGTGTTGTCCAAAGGACAAAAGGACTGAACCAATGATTTTATTTGACAAACCTAAAAACTAACCTAAATGTCTCGAGGATTCAAAGATGAATCTTGCCTACGTAGCAGATGCACAAAGACAACGTAGTTCAAACGAGGACAAAAGAATGATTGATATGATCGATTGAATTGATCAAATTGACTCTATTTTTGGGATTTTAACATTGATTTGGATGTTTTTGGATTTTGACAGAACCTTTTGTAGATTTTTAGGATTTTTCAGGACTTTTTCAGATTTTTAGGATTTTTTCAGGACTTTTTCAGGAATGCGGGATCATGTGTGGTACCCATTGTAGTTGTGTGATAAAGGTCTTGCCCCCAGATAGGTCGGGGAATATCTAAATTCAATGATATGGAGATAGGCAGACAAAAGGAAAGGATATGCAAGGGATAATGTCAACCAAATGCTAACCATGGCCGGAATCGACAGGACTTAGGACGGATGTCATGAATGTGTTAGGCCTTTGTGATTATGACAAGTGGACAAAGGTTGATTGGAGTAACAGTAGATGGAAAAGCAATGATCAACTACGCATGGCACCTATTTGCCAGGTTTTCACCATGGTACTTATCCAAAGTCTATTTGCCAGGTTTTCACTATTGGATGAATTCATTTCTTTTTACTGTTTTTTGCCATTTTTTTGATTTTTTTGATGTCACCAAGATGTCTGTTTGCTAGGTTTTCATCAAGGAACGATTTTTTTCTATTTTTCTATTTTTTTGTTTTTTTGCATTTTGCAGGTTTTTAGCCCCGCTCTCTGATGCTATGTGTAGAACTTTCTCAGATGTAAGCTGTTGATGGGTTCTGTTAGTTGTTCTCCATCAGGTGTGACCAACTGATAAGCTTCGAAACCAAATTCTGTAGTAATGATATAAGGACCAAGCCAATTAGCCTCAAACTTTCCTGGCTTTTCATGGTCTGCCTGGTTTCTGGGGTTCTGCATGAGAACCAAGTCATCGATTTCAAATTTTCTCACCATGACTCTTTTGTTATAGCTTCGACAAAGACGATTTTGATATGCCTGCAAATGGTTTAAGGAATTTTGTCTTCTTTCTTGTAGCATTTCTAGCTCATGTAGGCGAGTATGTCTGTATTCTTCATCATCAATCATTCCTTTCAAAGAGACTCAGAGAGAAGGAATTTCAACCTCGATGGGTAATATGGCCTTAGATCCATAGACCAGGGAAAATGGAGTGGCTCCAGTGGGGGTATGGATGCTGGTACGATAGGCCCATAACACAGGATTGAGTTGTAGGTGCCAATCTCGGCCAATGTCGTTGACTGTCTTCTTCAGTATGTGAAGGATTATTTTATTGGACGCCTTAGCTTGGCCATTACCTTGTGGGTAGTATGGAGTGGAAAAATGGTGTTGAATGTGAAATTGCTCATAGAGTTCACAAACATCCTGATTTTTAAATGGACTGCCGTTATCTGTGATGATGGATTGTGGGACACCATACCGGCAAATGATGTAATTTAGGATAAACTTGGATATTTGTTTGCCAGTGATGTATGTGAGAGGGATGGCTTCAATCCACTTAGTAAAATACTCAGTGGCGGTGATTATGAATTTATAGCCATTAGAAGAAGATGGATGGATCTTACCCACGAGATAGAGTCCCCATTGTGCAAAAGGCCATGGAGAAGTGATTAGTCTCAATTCCTGTGCAGGTGCATGAATCAGGTCACTGTCTACCTGGCATTTTTGACATTTTCTAACAAATTAAAGAGCATCTTTTTCTAATGTCAGCCAGAAGTACCCAAGTCTAGTGACTTTCCTAGCTAAGGTCATACCACTCGAATGAGATCCGCATATACCCTCATGTACTTATTGTAAAGTCATTTTTTACTTCATCAGTGTTGAGACAATGAAGAAGGGTGTTGTCAAAGCCACGACGGTATAAGGTATCACTGACGATGGTATGTCTAGCCACTTTTCGGATAAAGGATTTTCGTTGGTTGTTGGACAAGTTGGGTGGGAGGGTTTGGGATTTAAGATAGTCATATATGTCCTGATACCAAGGCGAACTGGGACCAACAATATCGCACACCATTTTTGATTTTGGAATATCATATGTAGGCATCAAAAGCTGTTCCACTAAGAATTCAAATTGTGACACATTCTGAGGGATGTCTAGGAGAGATCCGATGGTAGCCATTGCATTAACTACTTTATTCTGTGTTCGTGGGATTTGTTCAAATGCAATCATTTTCAAATACCTTTGGAAACTATCCACCATTATTTTATAGGGAAGCAATTTCTCATCTTTTGTGTCATAGTCATCATTCACTTGATTGATAACCAACTGAGAATCTCCGAATACGAGCAATGTCTGTATTTTCCATTTTATTGCTATCTTGAGACCTGTGACCAATGCCTCGTATTCCGCAATATTATTTGTACAAGGGAAAGCAGTCCGAAATGATTTAGGAATTGAATCCCCTTGTGGTGTGATAAATAATATGTCAGCTCCTGAGCCATGACCAGTGTGGGACCCATCAAAGTATAGTTTCCATGGTAGAACTAGTTCTGCGTGAAAGATGGACTCATTAGGAAAATCCGTTATCAATGGATGTGTAGCTTGGATTGGTGCATTTTCTAGTTGATCTGCTATTACTTGATCTTTTATTGCTTTTCGCTCCACATATTGTATGTCATACTCGCTTAATATCATGATCCATTTCGCCAAACGACCTGTCAATGCTGCTCGACTCAAGAGATATTTTAATGGATCAATCTTTGCTACTAAATGTGTTTGATGACTCAACATATAGTGTCTTAGTTTTTGTGTTGCAAAGACAATTGTGAGGCATGCCCTTTCAATGGTTGTGTAGTTGAGCTCATATCCAATTAGTGTGCGATTGATGTAATATATGTCTCTTTCTTTCTCTTCATGGTCATTTTGTGCGAATAATGCCCCCAGTGCATTTGTCGTTGCGGAGACATACAAAATCAATGGTTTGCCCTCAATAGGTGACATTAACATTGGTGGTGTCAATAGATATTCTTTAGTTTGGTCAAAGACTATGTTGCATCTATCTGTCCATACAAAAGGATTGCTTTTTCATAGCAGATATTGGAATGGTTGACATTTGTCTGCTAATTATGCAATGAAGCGATGAATATACTACAATCTGCCCTGAAGAGATCGCAATTCACTGATTCCCTTTGGTGGAGGCATGTCCATAATTGCTTTTACTTTTGTTGGGTCAACCTCAATGCCTGGTCTTGAAACTATGTATCCCAACAGCTTACCTGAAGTGACTCCAAAGACAATTTTCTTTGGGTTCAATCTAACTTTGTAATCTTCAAGCCGTCTGAAAATTTTGTCCAAGACTTTTAGATGTTCTTTTCTTGTCAAAGATTTTTCCAATAAGTCATCCACATAATCTTCCATTAGGATATGCATCATGTCATGGAAGATTGTTGTCATAGCCCTCTGATATGTAGCGCCTGCATTCTTTAGGCCAAAAGGCATGACGTTCCAACAGTACGTTCTCCATGGGCAAGTGAATGCTATTTTATGCTGATCTTCCATTGCAATTCTGATTTGGTTATATCCCAAGAAACCATCCATGAGGGAAAGCATCTCGTACCCTGTTGTGAGATCAACGATCATGTCTATGTTGGGTAGGGGGAAGTCATCCTTTGGGCAAGCCTTGTTTAGATCCCTGAAATTTGTGCAGATGGGGATTTGTCCGTTTGGTTTTGTAACAGGAGCAATATTAGATATCCAATCAGCATAGTCTATTGACCTAATGAATTCAGCATCCAATAATTTCTTTAGTTCAGCCTTGACAAGTAGAGCTATCTGTGGATGCATTTTGTGCAACTTTTGTTTGACTGGCTTGATTCCTGGGATGAGAGGAAGATGATGTAGAACCAATTATGGATCTAGCCCTGGCATGTTAGCATATGACCATGGGAAGTTAACTTTCCTATCTATGAAAAATTGTGTGAATTTAGGTTTTTCTTCGTTTGTCAATGATGCAGCCAGGAGAATCATTTTGGGATTCTCTGGTGTGGCTATGTTAACTTCTGTTGTGTCCTCGATGAGCATAGTTAATTTTTCCTATGTTACGGGGAGAAAGTCCAACCCTCCATCCTTAGGCGTCTCAGAGAGGTTTTCACCTTCGGATACATCCTTTATTTTTACTATTTTATCGTCAGAAGTTGCCTTGTGGTTTTCACCTAAAGATGTTTCTTTTTCTTTTTTATTCTTTGTATTTTTGTGATTGGAGGATTGCATAGTCTCCCTAAAGTAAGCTTCACAATCTAGATCAATGGAGAACCCTGCCTTGTGATCACCCCATGGAATACCTTCCCGTAGCCCCACGAATTCTGCAATTGCTTCATCATTCTAAAAAATGTCCATTATTGGTGGATCTTGTTGGTCCCAGTTGATCAGTTGTGGGTAAGCAAGATGGATCCCATCGTCAATGTTGGTGAAAGATGGGGAAGATGTAGAAAGTGTGCAAATTGATGCCTCAAGTAAAAAGGAAAAGTTGTCAATTTCAACTTCCGTGTCCGATGCAATGTATGGTCCATACTCTGAGTCAGATGAATAAAATTCAAAATCATAATATGGGATAAAATCATCATGACTAGTGGGTGGCATTTTAGAGATATTGATAGTGGGCTCGGGTAGGTTAGGCTCATGGGTGGTCTCAAGAATGGGGTGGGATAGTTCAGGTATTGCCGACGACACCTTGTGTTCTTCTGGGTTCCAAGGAATGCGCACCCATTCTTTATTTTTAGAATGTCGGTCAATAGGATCAATGTTATATTTCTGGTTGAATCGTTCTTCAAAGGAAAATTGGCCAGTTTCTAGGAATAGTTCATCAATGTCATATTCACTTATAGTTTTGTTAGATCCCCATTCCCATTCGTTTGAGTCAGTTTTGGCAAGGGATTCTTCGCATGTCTCAACACTTTCTGTAGCCATTACAACCTTACTTGAAAGTTCAAGGGTACGTTGATCGTCAGTTCCGAATGTGTCAAACCCTAGCCCTATATTCTTTGGTCTTGCAGTGATGGTAATTGGTTCCCTTCTTCCATTTCTGTTCTTTCCAAGGCCACTTGTGCCATCAAACCCTAGGGATTTGCATATATCATAACCTTTGCCATAGAGATGTAATGGTAGTGGAGATAACTCTATTGGGTCTTTGTAGATCTAGTTATCTATGTCAATAATGACTTCACTACCCATGTTGCCCCACTGTGTAAAAATACTTTTCGGTGGAACCTTGAAAGTTGTTTTGGGCTCTACTGCAAAACATGGTCTAGCATAGACCTTAGGTGGCTTCGGTATTGTGGTTGTGCAATAAGCTGTATTCAATTTGAACTCTCCACAACCAAGGTCCTGGATTTGAAAATCTTTACTTGGGATGGAGGCCGATGAAGATGGTGTGGTAGACATTAATGGAATGGATGATTTTGTGAGCATGGATGAATCAATGTATCTCGATGAAGTGGAAGTGGAGGCCTCTTGATTTATGGGTACTTGATGCTCAGCGGTGGCTCACAAATTTGTGCAGTATTGAAAAGGATCAGGATCTCCTGGGATAGTAATCTCAGTACCATCAAAAGGGAATTTTAGGCATTGGTGGTATGTAGATGGAATCGCCTTTAAAGCATGAATCCAAGGTCGACCAAGTAAGATGTTGTAGTGTATATCACGATCCAGGACTTGGCATGTCGTATCTATGATAACTAGTCCTACCTAGAGTGGAATTGTAATGACGCCTTTAGAAGCGTGTTCTTCATCATCGTAGGCCTTGATGACGATGCTCTTGCTAGCATCTACACATGCATTAGAGAAACCGAGAGCTTTAACCAATTTTAGAGAGCAGATATTCAATCCTGCTCTGCCATCTACTAGGACTCATCTAACCTTGTGCTTGTGGACAAAAACTTCAATGTGGAGGGCATCATTGTAAGAAGGTTTGGGTGAAGAATAGTTGCTGTCTAAAAAGGTGATGTGATGGGGCAAATTTAGATATCCTACCATAATTTCAAAGTGGTTGACATCAATATTGGTTGGGACGAACGACTCTTGCAAAACTTTGTCTAAGATAGCCTTATGTGTGGGTGAGATATAGAGCAATTCAAGGATGGATATTTGAGTGGGTGTCTTATTCAATTGCTCAATAAGGTTGAATTTTGGCTTAGGGGTTGACTGTTTTGCAGATGGACCAGGTATGGTGATTTTTGGTTGACATGGAGAAGGACCTGGAATGATGATCTTGCCTTTGTGGGTGGTGACATTACATTCTAGGACTTTTTTAATGGTGATGGTATTAACATTCTTATCTTCATCAGCAGTGCGAAGATTGTTAATATCGGGGTAACTATATGTAAAACGGGTGGTATTGTAGGCCGGACGAATGTTGTTGGCTTGATTGTTTGTATGTTGTGTGCTAGACGAGGATGCTTTACTATGGTTCTGTAGTGGGTTCTTTTGTATGGTATGATCCACATTAGATGTAAAAGATTGGCCACCCAATTCAATGGTGTGGTTCTTTATGAGGTCTTGCACCAGATTTTGCAATTGGCGACAAGAGGAAGTTTTGTGCCCTTTGGCACGGTGGAAATCACAAACTACATTATCATCCCACCACGTTGGTTTGAATTGACCAAGATCATATGGTTTAGGGTCTTCTAATGTGATGACATAATTTTGAAGGAGTTTCTTTAAGACAACTTCAATAGGTTCACCCAAAGGAGTGTATGTACACCTTTGGATTTGTCGAGGTTGACACAACTACCTTTGATTAGTTTGGGTGTAATTGCTTTGGATAGAATTTGCAGTTGGTGTTGGTGTAGTGACAGGTGCGTTTTGATTTTGTACTCCTTTGATTGTGAGTACATGACCTGTTGCATTTACAGTTTTGGCATCAACTACACCGTCGTTTGTGATATGCTTGTTCTTGACCCAGTATTTGTTTTTGTCATTTGAGCTACTTGGGTTATTATTGGTGGTGGTGTTGATGGTTTTGCCACCATATTTCAGTTCACCTTTGGCAATCAAGGCTTTCTTGAGTTGGACACCCTTTTCAACAAGGTCAACAAAAGTGGTGCAACAATGAACTTGTAATCCATACCTTAGCAGTCCAAGGAGAGTTTGCACAAACATGGTTACTTTCTCCTTTTCAGGTATTTCTATTGGACATCTGCTTGCTAAGGTTCTCCATCTTTGAAAGAAAGGAATGAAAGTCTCTCCTGCATCCTCTTGGGTAAGTCTGCATAAGGAGGCAATGTCAATGTCCGTGTCAATGTTGTAGGCATAGTTCTCCACAAATTTGTTTGCCAATTCGTCCCATGTTTTGATTCCCTTAGGCAAGAGTGAGAACCATTCTAGTGCATGACCTGTGAGACTTCTTGAAAAGAGTCTCATGAGATAGGTTTGTTCATAAGCAATATCCATGCAACTAGTGGTGAATTCTCTTATGTGTTCGATTGGATTTGTTTTGCCCTTGTATTTGGGAAAATGAGGTACCACATATCCATGAGGAAAGGGTGGCATATACAAGGTTGTGTCAAATGGATAAGGACACAAGTCATATGACATGTATGACTTTTTATTGGATTGTTGCAAGGTCTCTACTTGCATTTGAAGAGCAGCTAGTTTGAGTGTGAGTGACTCCACAATGAGGTTGTTGGTAGCATCACACATGTTGGTGATAGGGGCATCATGACTCCCTTGTTGTGGCGATGAGATGTATTGATTCGAAATTGGTTGCTGGTGAGAAAATTGAGTATTTTGAGGAAGTGGTTGTTGGAAGTAAATGTTTTGATGTGGTGTTTGTTGGAATTGAGTGTTTTGAGGTGGGATGTGCTGTTGTGTATGGACTTGAGTAGCATATGTGGGGATTTGAGATCCTGCCATGTTGGATGGAATTTGTGGGCCTTGCTGATGTTGAGTCTGTTGATGTCCAAATGGAGTGAAAGATTGGGTGCCTTGATTTCCTTGACCAAATGAGGCATTTGGGCCTTGATTGGTGTTTTGTCCCAAAGGAATGTTGGTATTAACCTATGAATAATTAGGTTGGGGTCCTTGGGTGGTAACTCTGCATTTATTTCTCCCAACAGGATGTGATGAGGTAGTTGCCATAGCATTTGAGAGACCCAATAACATGTTTGTTGATGGACCCATGGTATTGAATGAAGTTCCAAAAAGATTTGAAGTAGTTTCCCCCATTGTTGACCCAAATGTTTGTGAAGGGGTAGTGGTTGCTTGTTGGGGGATGGATTGGGATGTGGTGCTGATTTGGGTATATGGTCCTCCAATGAATGTTGTGTTGGTTGTGGTGGCTGCATTAGTTGTGGTAGCAACATTGGTTGTAGCAGCAGCATTGGTTGTGGTGGTAACATGACCAAGGGAGGTAGTATTGATGATGTTGATGGTGTTTTGTGAAGAGGCTCCCATGGATAGATTGTGTGATTGATTTGGAGATGTTGCTCTAATTGTGTTGAGGTCAAATCCTTTTGGTAACCTAGCCCCTTGGTCAAGGAGCATGGCTAAATATCTGGATGGGTCATGTAGGACTAATTCGTCCACAAAAGGGGCCACTTCTGGGTTTTGGGAAGCAGCTTGTAAAACTTCCCCCTTTTGATCTCTGTGGATAAATTGCTCAAAGAGATTGTGTGAAATGGATGCCTCACCGAAAGAATTGATCACCGAATTTTCCATGTCATTAGAAAGATCACTCATGTTGTTAGGGAATGAATTCGTGTTATTGGTGAAATTGGGAATATTGATGTCTTCACCAAAAAGATCCATGAGTTTCTTCCTTTTTTGTAATCTAGTTTCAACCATAAAAAGTTTTGCTCAACTTTGGGATGATGATGGATAATGACCTAAAATGTGACACTATGTTTTTGGGTTTTTGAGAATAAGGAATGCTATGGAATGCAAATGAGATTTTTGAAAGGTTTGGTGGATGCAAAAAATGATATGATTCTAAAATGATATGCAAACTAAAATGGAGCCTAAGCTACACTCACTATTGAGAAATCTAAGGAGATGACTACTTGACCAACAAAGTGTTTGCAATGTTTCAAGTTTGGAAAAATCAAGGAACCAAAAATGGGACTTTAAAAGAGGACAAAGTGAAGTTTCCACACTAGACTGTTGAGTGGGAAACAATTCACAAAATTTTTGACTAAGTGACTAAGGGTGATGGGGTCCAATGATAACCTACTTTTGAAGAAAAAGTCTTGACAATAGATGGCAAGGAGTGTATTCCTAAAATCTGCAAAATGAGTGTCTAAGGAGATGAGAAAGCTAACAATGCAACTAGTCGAATGCAATTGGAAACCTATGATGATTCTAAGAATGATGTGCAATGAGGGAAGTTGAGCAACTCAGTATCTGGTTTGACAGAAACAAAAAGGATGGACTTGATGGAATTTTGGAAAAGATAAATTTCCACTTTGATTTTGGCAGTGAGTAGAATGTTTTTCAAAAATTTGGCAAATGCGGCTCAATAGAGCAAATGCGGCTCAACAGAGCAAATGCAGCTCAACAGAGAAAATGCAGCTCAACAGAGCAGATGTGGCTTAACAGAGCAGATGCGGCTCAAAAGAGAAAATGCGTTGCAGGAATTGATTGTGGAAATTTTTTCACAGACAGGCAAATGCGGCTTAACAGAGCAAATGTGGCTCAATAGAGCATATGCGGCTCAACAGAGCAAATGCGGCGCAGTAGAGCAGATGCGGCTATGTATTTATCAAATGCGGCTCAAAAGACCAATTGCGTTGCATGAATTAAATTCTTGAAAAAAAAGAAGGCTATTTGGTTGATTTACCAAGTTTTTTATCCATATTTGTTTGATGTTCAGATTGTTTGAAGATTGTTTGAAAACAGATGACAAGCACATAGAATCTAAATTATTTCAAATAGACTCAATCTTAGAAGTGAAAAGGTCATCATCGCAATCATAGCCCACATCTTAAAATCGTGTCGACTCACATAGCCGTGTCACCCCCTAGAGGGCGCCCGTGTTTTTGTCTTTTCCAGGTGCGTACTCAAGGTGACAGAAGTGGATACCGAATCCCTTGAGCAAACAGTCCGTGGCGATTATATGGTGAGTGTCTTGGGAGAAGATTCTTCCCTCCCCTTGCACTATGATTGAAACAATGTCTGGTTACTGACATGGATGGCTACTACACTAGGTTCTTAGTAAGTCTTTCCGTTCGGTGTGACAATAGATAAACTCCCTCGAGAGACCTCCCAATCTTTAGAACAAAGATTTTGGGGATGGTTATCCTGTCTACTACCATCAAGTTGGATTTTCATCAACAACTTGCTTTTGATTATAGTGGGTTGGAAACCTTGGCTTTAGGTGTTCCCACTTAGGTCGTTCTCGTAGGGTGAGTACTTTTTCCCACTATGGCAGGCCTTCTAAGGGTTGTAATAAAACATGAAAGAAAAATGAGTAAGTCTGGTTTTTTGATCACCCAGTAAAGGGGAGAGCATATACCTATTACCCAATCAAGCACAGCAAGAAGATGTTCAAATTTTAAACCCAAACAAAGATTTTCTAAACTAAGTGAAGATGTTGCTCCACACATGCATGGGATTCATTTTAACCAACAAAAAGAAATAAAGTGTCTATCCTAGGATTGATAAATTTTCATTTAGATTGCGTATCCTAGGATTGGTAAATTTTTTAATCCCATCAAAATGAAGACTGGCCGCGGTCGCGTCGGATCCAGATTACAATTCTCAAAAATGTGTAAAAAAAATAAAAAAATGTTACCAGCCAGATGCGTCGCGTTCTAGCAGATGCGGCGCGAGGAGTCAGATGTGGCTTTTGGTCTGTCAGATGCGACTCAGCTCTACGGATGCATCGTTTGAGGAAGCAGATGCGGCTCAATAGGTCACTTGCGTCGCATAAACTGTCAGATGCATCATTCCAATAATCGACTGCTGGTTTCTGTGACGGATGCGGTGTTTCATCTATCAGATGCGGCTCGAATTTGTAGATGCATCGTTTGGAGAATCAGATGCGTCATTTCATATGTTAGATGCGTCGTTTCGTATACCTGCAACCTGCGAAAAAAAAAATGCCGAAAAATCCATGCCGCGACCTACAAAAAAAACGTGATGAAAAATCCGTACTATGCTTGAAAAACGTGTTAATCAAAATTCAGGTTCACCAAATGTAACAAAGGATAATTCTTCTAAGATCTTAAATGTGAAATCTTGAAAAAACCCTATGTGGTAATGAAGTGCAAAGGAATAGATGAACAATCTTGATAAATTGTCTTCATCCTCCATGACTAACCTCTAGTACACCTTCTTAATTTACTGAAATATGCATTTTTCCCTCAGATTTATGATGAGCAAAACAAATGGAAAGACAAGCCCTAAGCAAATATCGAAGGATTTGATCAACTATGTCATGTAAATGCAACTACTACAATTAGTAATGCATCTAAAGATCTAAATATGCTAAATGAAATGGAAATATGAAATATGCTATGACAAATGAGAATAACAATGCTAAGACTAGCTAAAATGCAAGAGATGTGAGAATTGACAAGATAGTTGGGGGGAATAATGAGACCAAAATTGCTCTTTTATAGAAAAGTGTAATTTTCTGTGAACGGTCCAGATTGAGAGTTACAAAACGAGAATCAACGGTGTGACCCTTCACATGGCCGATCTTTGGAATTCCAAAGGGAGTGGGGTCATGTGTCAGTAAATGATTTAAATTATTTACTAAAAGAGGGAATTTAGCTGTGACAAAAGGGATCTTTTTAAATTAAATATAAGAATTTAATTTAAAGATCGGGAGAGTGGACCAAATTAAATAAATAGAATTTATTTAATTTAGGAGAGAAAAGGCTAATGAATAATTAGATAATTAAATATAATTATTTAATTATAGTGGAAGGTGGATTAAATAAATAAGAATTTATTTAATTTTAAGAAGAAGGGGACTTTAAATAGTGACATAATTAAATAAATAAATAAAATTATTTATTTAATTATAAGAGGACTTTAGACACTTAGTGACGCATTAGATAAATAAATAAAATTTATTTATTTAATAATCAAGAAGAATAAAAAGGGACATGAATTAATTAAATAATTAAGAATTATCCAATTAATAATTGAACATGAGTTAGGGACATAATTAAAATGTCCTAACTAAGGTTAGAAGAAGAGCTTGCAGGCATAGGTCACTTTTATGTGTCTACAGAAAGAAGGTGAAATGACATATAAAGGTGATTATTAGAAAAATAAGGAAGCAAAGGATAGCTATCTTGGAAAGTGAAGGTGATACAATAGTAGAATTTCATTTTTGAAGAGGCAGAGGTTGAGATTGCAGCGATGTTTGGTCCTTTGGAAGACATGGAATGTGTGGGACAACGATGTGAAGAAGAGGAAACTCATGAAAGAGTTGATATCTTGGAGATTACAACATGATGTATGGAGGAAAAGAGTGAAAAGAAAGAATATGTGGTAGCATATGACTATCTTTTTGAAGACATGAATGAAGAGGTTAAGTGTGGAGTTGTAGCCATGATAACACATCCTTTGGAGGATGAAGAGAAAGAATTTGTAGAAAATGCAAACATAGAGATGACACAACTTGAAGAGCCTCATTATGATGAACACATGGATGAAGAAGATAATGATATCCTATGGAAAGAGAAGATGGAGAAAATAAACAAGTTGCTTGAAGGAGGCTTGATAGAAGGACATGAAGACATGAATATGGAAGCAATAAATGATAAAAAAATTGGGACAATGAGGAAAAATGAGGTAAATAATGCATATTTTGATTCTAATTTGTTTGAATTGTATGATGAAATTAAGAAGATCAAACAAGATGAATGTGGACACATGGAAAGATTCAATTTCCATGTGAATTTGTATGAGGAAGTTCTAGATTTGATTATTGGTGATGAGTATGATTTGTTGGATAAAGAAATTAAATAGAGTGGATAGTTTTTAAGGAATGCACACTTTATAGAAGATAAAAAAGTGTACAAGAGTAATGAGAAATATGACAGAGAAATAGAATTTTGGAGTCTTGTAGTTGAGAAGAAGATTATCAGAAGGAGGTCCAAAAAGAAAGCATGATAAAAATGCATGAAGATCAAGGCTCCTGGAGCAGATCAAGACAAGCATGGTGATAAGATCCACATGTAGCAAAATTGGAAGAAGAGAAAGAAAATCAGACCATCATTTGAGATGGAACTCAAATTCCTTTTCCCTGGGGAGTATGATGCAATGACATCTTTTGATGCAATGTGAGTCATGCTGCAAAAATTTGTACTTTAGGTTGTTTACGTGTTTTGGTGTCTAATAAGGTCATTTATGACCATGTAGGATTATGTTGATCCATTTTGGATTGTTAGCACTTGGTTGTTGGTTTAAAAATGTAAAAGTTGTCAAATGTTGCTAAAAACTTGTCATGCAACTTTGGCAAAGTGGCAAAAAACAAGAAAAGGTTACATTCAAATCAAGAAACCATTACAAATAGTTGAAAGGGGTTGTAATATGGTAAATATTAAATGTAATTTTGAGTTTATGGGGTTGGAGAAGGTTGGTGAAGAAGGGAATGAAAGAAAAGTGAAATTTGTCATGAAAAGCAACTGCATTTTTCCAGTTTTTACTATTTTTCAGTTTGAGTTTTTGATGGTACAAAAATGTAATGTACATT
>VCHN02005053.1:0-10497 GCA_007115665.2 Sequoiadendron giganteum
AACCCTCTGATGTAGAAGAGGAATCAAAATCAGATTAGGAAGGTTCAAAAGATGAATCTCTTGTGGAGTCAGAGTAGGATGATGAAGAAGAATATTCTGAAGAGGAGGAAGTTAAAACATGGGATGAATTAGAATCCGAAGCCAGAAATGCAGATAAGGAAAAAGGAGATGAGTCTGACAGTGAAGAGGAAAGGCGACAATGAAAGGTAAAAGCTACAGGGAAGTATCGGGCACCTGATATTAGAGATTCAAGAGGAATGCCTGCCAAGAGGCATAAAGTAAGATGTATTGAGTTCATCTACATCCTTCTACTATTTATTCATGCATATAAACGGTCATCTTGTAATCATAAGATTTGAGCTCTATTTACTCATCCTACGCATCAATAAACAAATCAACACAAGAGATGCAAATTAACATATTAACACAACAATATCCAACTAAGTTATTGAAACTCAACTATTGATACCTCGTTCTCCATCCAGATTACAAAATCATTCCACTTTTTGTTTTGTAACATATTATTTTCAAATTGGTTTGGATGGAGGCCATATTTCTATTCCTGTCAAAACATGGCACATGGAATAGTTAAACTAATTAATATGCAGTCATTTAATTTTTCCAAGGAAATAAAAAATATATCATTTAACATATTAAATATACTTACAAATGTACAGATTAAGGCATGTAAACCTTTTTGGCCACTGCGATGTGTGGCACAAAGTTTCTCAAGCCTAGCCTTGGAGGCCTTGTCCTGAAACATATACTAATTCAATTTAACTATGCACAAAAGAAATTTAAATATCGTTTAATAAATTTGATATAATCTTATGAGAAAATTCAAATACCTACATACTCTTGTCACTGGACTTCCTCTGTGCATCAGACTTCTCATATGCTTTTACAAGCTCTTTCCATACTTTCACACTTACATCAATTGGCCTTCTTTTTTTCCTTATTTCAGGAGGGATTTTTTTATCTTCTTTATTTGGTTGAATCAAAATCTCTTGCAGTTTTGAGACATTCGTAGCTTTATCTTCTCTAAAGACCAACCTGTGCCAAATCTAGTCTCCATGTCATGGATAAATGCTTTTTTAGTTGCATGGGTATCTATGAGAATGGAAAATGTAGATGGTCTTTGAACCGTTGAAGGCATGATTCCTTCAACCTATTCACAAACGTTTTCCCAGCATCCGTCATTCGGACTTCCCCTGAAACCACCTTGTATTCTATCTTCGTATTGTAGCTACCAATGCAAGATTGATAACATGGCATGGTGGAAGAAGTTGTGTCCCAGGAGTGGCTGGGACATTGGAAGTCTCTCTTCCTATTCCACATTCTTAGAGTTTACTATCACTGATTTCCTCCTGGATCTTTTGCTCGATCGAGGACTGGTTGGGGAATCAATTGATTCCCTTTCACACAATTGATTTGTTTGCAATGTTTGAGGGGTGTTACCAGATTGTTTTTCTATGTATCTGGCAAGCATTTTCCAGTCCACATTAACCAATTTGTTCACTGCCTCTACCCCCAATATGGAAGCCAATTCCTCTTTATCTTTGTCAGTCTCATGTCCCTATATATATGTATATTTATTATTATTATATTTCTTCTTTTAAATTTAGAAATAAAAAACTAAAAACTACAATTCCTCTTTATCTTTGTCAGTCTCATGTCCCTATATATATATATATATTTAAATTATATATATATATATATATTTTTAAATTATATTTCTTCTTTTAAATTTAAAAATAAAAAGTAAAAAGTAAAATTCAAAGAAACAATGGAAACATTTACAAATCTATAAATTGACAATGAATTACCTCATTGTGGTCAGAGTCTGCTGACAATGCTTGCTTCCTTCTATTGCTTGACATTTTAAGGTGACCTAGGGAAAATTATTTTCATCTAGTCTATGGAGGCAAACAAGTACACACTGTCAGGTATGAAAGTTTTTCATCCAGTTTGTGGTATGAAAGTTTTGTTTTGTGGGAAAATATGTTCGTTGGGTTTGCTTAGTGTTGATAACCTAGGGAAAATATGTTTGTTGGGTTTGCTTAGTGTTGATAACCTTATCATGAAAACTCTTTCATAATGCAATCTTGCATGAATTTTTCATGGCATCGGTGACTATGGTGGGACTGGAAAAACCAAGTGGTTATGCTTTATTTTCAGCAATTGCTTAGCAGTGACCGACCCAATTCCCAAATTTTTCAAGCAATTCACTATTTCCTTGATACCCAGGTTAGGGAAAGAATACAGAGGCATCCTAGCTTTGTGCTATAATATTTTGAGCCAAAGCTCAAATGGGTAGGATAATTTTTTTTGTTGGTTTCTCAAAGGTTTTACAATTTATAATGATGGGACAATTTAGAGGTTGCTTGGATAGGTTAGGCCATGAACCAATAAACAATCACAAATTCAACCAAGAAAATAAATTGTAACCTTACCTATGGTGTCACAAAATAAATCGAATTTCTCATCAGATGCTGGTAGCGCCCTGCTCTCTTCATTCACGTGACGCTTTTCCCTTTTTTCTCGTCTGATTTCTTCCTTCACATGTGAAATTTTTAAATTTTTTATTTTGATTCAGTAGTCGGTGCTTTAGTCGACGTTAGTTAACACCAACTTTAGTGCCAACTTTTGGCCATTAATGTATTCTATTTGGGGCACCTAAGGTGGTGCCAAGTGCACCTAATTGAGCACCTGTCATTGTTGTATAGTGACTATTTTCATTGTTGTGTATCACAGGATCTAGAGTGTTGGAAATAATTCTAACTCTTGCCTTCTTTTTGTGACCACCATTATCTTGTGGCTCCTTCATCATCTCGGTGTACTAGAGTGGTTTTTACCATGGTCCCACAAGGTGCTTCATCCTTCTCGGTGGTAGTGCGGTGAAAGCTTTTGTGGTGGCACACGAGTCTTCCTTTTGTTCTTGGCAGTGTTGTGGTGACTCCTGCAAGTCTTCTACCAAAGGCGCATGGTAGTGCGGTGACCACCGCTATCTCGTAACTCCTTCATCAGCTCGGTGTGGTAGAGAAATTTTTACCGTGGTCCCACAAATTGATTCTTCCTTCTCGATGATAGTACAGTGAAATTTTTTGTGGCAGCATTTTTATTCACAAAGGAGGCCATGGAGAGAGGACGTGGATGGTGTAGAAATACTAAATCGCTGAGAGGAAAGTGGGTGGAAATAGATGTGACAACGGAATTTGCAGATATAATAGAGGTAAGAAGAGAAAGCAACCTCAACCAAAGGAGGAAGGTGTTTATGAATTCACAAATGCTACAACATAGAGGAGATATCAATATGTCAAATATATGACTAAAGTGAGTTTTTGTGTGGGATAGCATACTCGTTGAAATGATATAATTGGTGTACTAAACATTACTTACTATGTTGTGTATTATAGGGGTGAGACAAGGCCATGGCAACAAATTGTGTCATACCAAATGAGGACATGAGAGATGTGGGACATCAGGTACTCAAATTTTGACTTAACTTAGGAAAAAATGATCTCATAGCATTTTGTGATACGTCCATATTTTTTCACAGTATTATTTAAATTTATAATGTATTATCCAATATTGACATAAATTAATGCATGTTGTTGATTATTTTAGATGGAAATTGGATCAAATGCAGAGCTTGAGTGTTCAACTAGCAAAAGAAGAAGATATGTACGTGGACATGGACCTAAAACTGTTAAATCACGTAGACAACAATGGGTGGAAGAGGATATGACAATGGATACTACAAACACAACAAATGATTGCATTGAAGAAGAGGTAGGTCAGGACTATAGTACATGGGATGAATACTTTGAGAAAATTGTTGTTTGTGGATGTTTTGTATGTCATGGAAAGAAACAATTCAAACAAGTGATTGTACAAAGACATTACATATATGATGAGCTTCTAGTCGGTAGTATGCCTCATAAAATCAATTAAATCCAAAGAATAATAAATGAGTGTGGATTGATTTTTTATAAACTATGTTGTCAAAATTGTGTTTTATTTAAATTATTGTATAAAAAAGGTAGTCTATAAAATAATGTTCCATTATTCAATTGATGTATATATGTTCATAAAATTTATATTTATATTTTTTAAGCCATATTTGATTATATTTCTTTGAAATTGATATATTTATGATTTATCCAATTGTTTCCAAACATTAAATAATGCTTTTGTTTGTTGATAGGTAGAAGATTTTGATGAAACACATACTAATACCCAAGATCCAACTGGGTTATTAAGATTTGGACAAGACGATCCAAACCATCCTTTAAACCATACCAGGGCGAAAAGAGCAATATTGAAGAGAACACTACCACCTGAGAAATTCAAAGAGCTTATGAGAGTCGCATACACTGATGACATGCCACATATCCTTAATGATGATGATCATGATAGTGAAAATGCAATGCATGAAGAAGGATTGAATGAAATGCTTACAGGTTTCTTTGGGGATGGAAACAATGATGGCAATAATGATGATATGGTTGATAGTAATGATGATAGCAGGGGTAATTACCACCAACGTAATGTTGATGATAACAATATCAAAGACTCCATCAAGCAAGTAGCGAAGACACTTGTGTTCAAATCAGGTGCAAGTAGAACCTCAAAACTGGCATGCACATTAATATTATTAGAAATCAAGTCACTATTTGGTTGTTCCGAAAAAGGATTCACTACCCTACTGAAGTGAGTTGAAATCTATTTCTTACTTTGCATTGTCGGTGTACATAATTCGTAAACATTCATCAAATTCATTTAAATTTCTTTAAGGGGATTTTAAAACTATATATTGTATATAAACAGTCCTATTATAGATTGACATATCAAACATGTTCATCATAATTCAAACATTCAATTGATTTAATCTCTAGCAATCTTACAAGGCACTAAAAACTAAAATATTTCCTGAAGAGAATGTGTTGCCATCAACTTCCAGAGAGGTGGGTCTGTTGTTGGTTGAGTTGGGGATTGAATATAAGAAAATTCATTTATGTAAAAATAATTTCATTTTATACAAAGATGAATATCAAAACAAGGTAGAATGCCCTATATGCAAAGAGAAGAGATATTGTACAAATGTACAAGGTCCTATAGCTCCAAAGAAGGTTTTACGTCACATGCCAATTATACCTAGACTTCAACGAATGTTTCATTGCAATTCACTAGAAAAATTGATGTACTGACATGCAAAGAACAGGAGTAAATACGGATTCATGTGAATTCCAGCCGAATACAAAGCAATGAAACACAGAGGAAAAATGTTGAGAAATTATGTCTCAACTTCCAGCTTGAAGTCCTCGTTTTCATGCCTTGGTGATTTTGTGTTGTTTGCAAAGTTCTGGCGGAGGTGGAACCAGGATGGAACTTGGCATTGTTCTGTTTGCCTAAGTTTCGGGTCTCTGGCAGAGGTGGAACCGGGATGGAACTTGGCATTGTTCTGTTTGCCTAAGTTCTGGGTTTCTGTTCTCATTCCGACTCCGACTCTGACTTCGACTCCTACCGTTTGTTTCTTCTCGCTTCACTTCGCAGGTTCTGGCAGAGGCGAAACTAGTTTTGGAAGTTGGCAATGTCCGTTTGCCAGGTTCTTGTTTCAGTTTCAGTTTCGACTCCGAACCCGACTCCTGCTTTTACGATCTAGTTCCTCTGGATGTTTGGATTCTCCTCGGGGTGTTTTCCTCTGCCTTGTCCTGGTTCTAGATTGTTGTTTCTTGTAGTTGGTGGAGGCGGAACTGGAACCAGATTGGTTCCTGATCTTGGACTTTTGGTGAAGTCTTGTTTTCTGTTCCTGTTCCGACTTCGACTCTGACTCCGATCTTTTGTGTTCCCGTCTTGGTTTGACCCCGGGCTGACTTACCCCAGTCAGAACTGTTTCCGATGAGTTCCTCTTTGCCATGGGCGGACGCAGAATCGAAATGGTTCCTAAACCTGTATTTTTCAGTGGAGTCATGTTTCGACTCTAGTTCCGATTCCGACCCTGACCCCGACTCCGACAATGTGTATTTTCAGTGAAGTCTTCTTTTGACTCTTGTTCTGACTCCAGCTTTGGCAGTGTTACTGAATGACTTGAAGTCTTGGTCATGCCCAATGTCTATTTGACCATTTTGGTTGCTCTGTCAGCTACGATTGTTGATGGGTCTTGGACGTGTGGCACCCGGATGAATAGTGATTGGACGGATACCAAGATAGTTATTGTGGCAGTTGCATTTGTCAACGAAGGGTGGTGAGCTCAACCATTTTGAGTAATGGCTTTGAATGCAAAGTCGGCTTGTTGTAGGGAAATCTGTTAGGGCCGACTAGTTGCATGTTTTGAGGATGGACTTCATTGATTATGTAGGACTCTTCTGAGTCGGTTACATATGTATGAGAGATAGGTTATTTCTCATAAGTTAGAAGTCAAGTGTTGAGTCGGTGGTTGCAGAGCAAGTTGAAGTTGCGAGCTGAAGAATAAGGAGGACGTGAGTTCTTAAAGAGGGTTTTTGAACTGTATGTTGTAAAAACATTGTAACAGTGAATCTGAAACTCTCTGGGTGATTGTGAGCTGAACAAAGAAGTCTGGATATTGTATGTAATCGATTCAACACTTTAATACAATAGATTTGACTTTGTGTGGTGGGTTTTTTACCTGAAAGGGTTTTTCCACGTAAATACTGTGTCATCTTTGTTTGCTTATCTTTTTGGTTTCTCATTACCATGGTTGTATGCATCTCTATAAGTTTAAGAAATTGTTAGTTTTTCTTTTTTGCTTCTCTCCCCTATTGTAAAGGTGTTAAGGGAATGTATTCCGCACTGTTGGGTTAGTAGATCCGCATTCTTTTCCCTTCAAAGTGGTATCAGAGCTTGGCCAGTTCATGTTATCCTTGCTAGGGAAAATTAGTTTTTTGCACTAATATTGGTTCAGTGGGAGACTTGCATTGTTAAACTTGTTTCTGTTGTGAGATGGCGAGTACATCTGGTAGGATAGATATTGAGAAGTTTAATGGCAGCAACTTTGAGTTATGGAAACTCAAGATAGAAGACTTGCTAGTGGATAGAGACCTCTGGATTGCAGTGTCTGGAACTAAGCCACAAACTATGACCCAAGAAGCTTGGGATCTTGCTGATAGAAAAGCAAGAGGATTGATAAGATTGAGTCTAGCCGATTTTGTGCTCCTGAATGTTCATGAGGAAACGTCTGCAACTTCTTTGTGGAAGAAACTTGGTGACATTTATCAAGGAAAGTCCCTGGTAAATAAGTTGTTCCTAAGGAAGAAGTTGTACTCCTTGAAGATGGACGAAGGTGCATCTGTTGTAGACCATCTGAACTCATTTAATATGAGTGTTACTCAGCTGGCATCTATAGGTGTAAAAATTGAGGAGGAGGATCGTTGCATGCTCCTATTGTGTTCATTACCTGACAGTTGGGATCATCTTGTGATGGCTATTGGAAGCACAACCACTGCTTTCAAGACTGATGATGTGGTTGCTTTGCTTCTGTCTGAAGAAATGCGAAGGAAATCTTCTGAGATGGCCAAAGATGCTCTTTCTATTCGAGGTAGAACAAAGGAGAAAGGAAAGAAGAAAGACAACAAGTCGAAATCCAAGTCCAAAGGGAGATCAAAGTCTCTTGGTAAAAAGTTCAAGGTAAAGTGCTGGAACTGTGGGCAACCTGGTCATATCAGGAAGGACTGCAAGGAGAAGAAGAAGAAGAATGCTTCTGACAATGAATCTTCTCAAAGTGATGCAGATGCCTTCATTGCAGCAACCTTGACAACTCAGGCATCTGATGATGTCTGGTTGATTGATTCGGGTGCCTCTTTTCACATGACATCCAATAGAGATTGGTTCTCAAAGTATGAGAAGTATGATGGTGGAAAGGTATACTTGGCAAGTGATTCAACGCTGAAGATTGTTGGAAGAGGAAGGGTCATAATTCAGTTTCCTGACAGGAGAGTCAAAGGAATTGGTGGTGTTCTCCACATCCCAGGTTTGGCTCGAAATCTTCTTTCTATTAGTAAGTTGAATGATGCTAGTGTAGAAGTTTCTTTTTCTAGTAAGGAATGTAAAATGGCTAGAGGTGCAATGGTGTTAGCTAAGGGTGCTTGTACTGGCACTCTGTACAAACTAGATGCATGACCTATTCTTTGTAATAGTGCCTCTGTAAAGTCATGTAATTTTGCACCTATAAAGAAAGATGAAGACTCTTCTTTATCTGCAAATGCCTTGGAGGTAAAACTCCCAGCAGAGAAGACTATGTTATGGCATCATAGACTTGGTCACATTGGTGAGAAAGGTTTAAAAACCTTGAAGAACAAAAACCTTGTAGAAGGGCTTGATGATTGTAACCTTGAGTTTGATTTCTGTGAACATTGTATCTATGGAAAGCAACACCGTGTTTCTTTCTCCTCTAGTCCTCACAAATCTTCTAGTATACTGGATTATGTTCACTCATATGTGTTTGGTCTAGTTAATGTTCCTTCATTATTGAAGTCTAAATATTATGTTTCTTTTATTGATGAATATTCGAGAAGGGCATTTGTATACTTTCTTAAAAGTAAATCAGAAGTGTTCAGTTAGTTTAAAGAGTTGAAATCTTTGGTAGAAAATCAGACTGGAAGGAAAATAAAGTGTTTAAGGACAGACAATGGAGGTGAGTTTTGTTCTGCAGATTTTGAAAGGTATTGCACTGATCATGGAATTAAAAGGAATAAGACAACCCCCTACACTCCACAACAAAATGGAGTTGCTGAGAGGTTGAACAGGACGTTGATGGAAAAAGCAAGGAGTATGCTGAGTGGTGCTGGTCTGGAGCAGAAGTTCTGGGCTGAGGCTGTTGCTACAACATGTTATCTAATAAATAGATCCCCTTGTTCAGCTCTTGTTGACAAGACACCTTTGGAAGCATGGTCAAGCAAGAAACCCTCACTAAGGCATGTTCGGGTCTTTGGCTGTGAGGCATATGTTCATATGCCAAATGAAAAGAGATCTAAATTGGACAACAAGGCTGTGAAATGTATTCTCATCGGCTATGGAGTTGGTGTGAAAGGATACAAGCTTTGGAACCCTGTTACTGAGAAGGTTTTGTATAGAAGAAGCGTGATATTTCATGAGTTGAAACCTCTAGTAAGTGATCAACAGCTTGAGACAAATCAGAGTGACAAGAAGAAGGATGCAGTTGAGATTCCCTAAACTCTAGAAAGGGAAGAGTTGCATGGTGTACCTAAAAATGAGGAGAGCTCAAGCAGCTCTGGGAGTTCTGATGATGAAGAGCAACCTTAGCCTCTAAGAAGATCTACATGAGAAAGAAGGCAACCAGAAAAGTATGGTTTCTCTATGTTAGATTCAAATTGTGCTTATGCTTTAATAACCAACACTGATGAGCCTAGGACTGTGAAAGAAGCAATCAACATGGCTGATTCAAAGTCATGGCTTGAAGCCATGAATGAGGAGATGGATTCCTTGAAAAAAAATGATACCTGGAAGTTGGTACCACTGCCTAAAGGGAAAAATCCTGTTGGCTACAAGTGGATATTCAAAAGGAAGACAGGCCTTGATGGCAGTGTAGAGAAGTATAAGGCACGACTGGTTGCAAAGGGTTTTTCCCAAGTTGAGGGAATTGATTATGGAGAGATCTTTTCCCCTGTAGCAAAGCTGACATCCATTAGATTTTTGTTGTCATTGGCAGCTGTGTATGACTTTGAAATTGAGCAGATGGATGTGAAGACAACTTTTCTCCATGGTGAGCTGGAAGAAGAAATCTTCATGTCCCAGCCTGAGCATTTTGTTGAAAGAGGTAAAAAAAATCTGGTTTGCAAGTTAAATAAATCCTCTATGGTCTAAAGCAATCTCCTAGAATGTGGTACTAGAAATTTGACACATTTGTGTTGTCAATTGGGTTTGTTAGATCAAAATCTGATCATTGCATTTACTATAAATGTGAGAATGATCGTGTGCTTGTTATTACTCTGTATGTGGATGACATGTTATTCATTGGTAATAGCAAGGCTATGATTTCTAACCTTAAAACTCAGTTGTCTGCTAAGTTTGAAATGAAAGATCTTGGAGCAGCAAGGTACATTCTTGGGATGGAGATAACAAGGGATAGAACAAGTAGAAAGCTTTGGCTCAGTCAGAGTAAGTATGTGAAAACTGTTCTAGAGAGGTTTAGCATGACTGATTGCAAGCAACTAGTTGTTCCAATCTTGCAAGGATTGAAACTATCTACTGAAGACTATCCAAAGTCAGCTACTGAGATGGAGGGCATGACCAGTGTGTCTTATGCAAGTGCAGTAGGCAGTTTAATGTATGCTATGGTCTGCACAAGACTAGACATTACCTAAGCAGTGGGAGTTCTAAGCCGTTTCATGGCAAATCCAGGGAGATCACATTGGGATGCTGTAAAGAGAGTGTTCAAGTATTTGAAGGGTACTTCAGATTATGTTTTATGCTACCATGGTAGTATGGTTGCATCACAAAGGGCTCTTTGCATTCAAG
>VCHN02001428.1:0-22430 GCA_007115665.2 Sequoiadendron giganteum
TGTTTTCCATTCATGAGAGTAATTAACTTGATTTAGAATGTAGAATAGATCATACCTATGTATGTTTCCCTCGAACCTTGAATTCTTCCTCAACGTCACCTTCAAAATCTATGATAGCTCTGTGGAGCAACTCTATCAAAACTAAGTGCTGGGGAATACCCCTTCATCTGTTGGATTTATAGCCAGAAGCATCCTAAATTATCTCCTCACTGTGGCATAGGGTTAGCGGAATATTTATGATGGATAGTTGAAATAACACTCATCGTGAAGGTTCTAGATGGGGAAGGTGGTAGTATTCAGCACGTGGTCGGTTGTGGATGGTTCTCGATGGTTCTGGATGAGACTAGTCGGTTGGTTATGCCGATAGTTTTGAAGATAATTAATTTACTTACAACATGAACAACCCCCTCCCTTATGCACACACACGCATGGTTCCATTGAATCTAATCTAGGGTTTATTCACCCCACAATAACTACTTCTTGAATAAATAAAAGAAGACTCACCAAATCAGAATTTCATCTTATGTCCGAGTTTAGACTTCCCTTAACGTTGTTTAATGGATCGGGGGATCTTAGCTTGTTACAGAGATTACAGGAAAGTAAAGCTGGATATTTTGCGATGCCAGGGAGTTTTAATATCTAGGTTTAGGAACTAGGATAAAGAAATACAAATGTGATCAACAAAGTCTATCATCTCTGTAGGAACATGTATGATAGAGGGAAATAATTAAGCTTTGTGCAATGGTGATGCCTTGGCACAATGAAATCTATTGTGAACTCTAATAAATTTATCCATGGAGATAAGGATGCTACGATAGAGGCATGCACATGCATTTCCATAAAAGAATGAAACGGCTAGAAATGAGCACACATTTATACATTCTATGCTTTATGCAAGTACGAGGCAAAAAATTAATTATGCAAGAAGATTCAATTGCTCGACTAGACAACCATGCAATATACTGAAACGCAGATCAAGGACCAAATTCGCTAATACATAACTTCAAAGAAATTGTCGATTGGAAACCTATTTGGCGAGCTTAAAGCTAAATTCACGACCTTTTTCTAGAAACCTTTCTTAAGGCAAAAATGGAAGTTTGGAATGAGGTATGGTCATCTAGATAAGAATCATGCATCCTATTGAATTTGAAGGGACTTACATTCTTAACGGGTCCTTTTCCAAAATTTAAATAAACTAGAAGACGATAATAATTAGCATCAATTTTTTGAGGAATTAATCAGCTTAGACAAATTTTGAGCGCAGTTTTGGAATTGTAGGAGTATTTATGTAGAAGCTACACATGCACAAATATTGTTTCTAAAGAGCCCATCATAAATTTTCTGCTCATATAGGTATGCTTAAAACATGTCGATTTATATTGTTGAATATGTGCTATCAAAAATTAATTCTTACAAAAAATCCATGTAGAAAACCTATTCGAAACATATTAATATTTGTTCACTGAGACTAGTTGATGATTAGCATCAAAGAAAGCGATGATCAATGTGTTGGGAAATTATGCCTCAACGTTTATGGCCTTTCTCTTGAAGACTTGGTGTTTTCCTTCATGTTCTGGCCTTTGTCGCGGCGGTTTGGCTTGGTCTTGGTGGTTTTTGTCTGACGGTTACCATCTTACCGTGCATGATGAGTTCACTCACCACGGTTGTGCAATAAGGCCGCTTGCAGCCTGCGCTGGCAGTTATCGCCTTACCGCGTGCAGTGAGCTCTCTCACCGCGGTGGCGTGGTAAGGCTGCCAACGGCTTGGCTAGGCGGTTACCGCCCTACCGTTGGTTGTGGTCCCTCTCACCGCAGTGTCCGCGGTGAGACTGCCAATGGTGGACTCGGCAGTTACCGCCATACCGCGGGTGGTGGGTCCTCTCACCGTGATGAGACCGCCAGCGGTTGGTCTGGCCGTTACTGCCATACCACAAGGTGGCCATATGAGCTCGGCGGTAGCGCGGTGTAGTCAGAGTTTGGGCTCGATGATGACTTGGGTGAGTTCGGTCGAGCTCACCTCCATACTGCAAGGTGAGACGAACAGAGCAGCGGTAGCAAGGTAGATGGTTGGGTGAGCTCGGGTGAGCTCACCACCATACCGCGAGGCAACTCAGACAAGGACGCGATAGTGCGATGGAGTCAAGGTGCGAGCCCAGATGAATTACCGCCATACCGCGAGGCAAGTCCGATGGGGCAGCGGTAGCAAGGTAAGAGGTTGGGTGAGCTCAGGTGAGCTCACCGCTATACCGTGGCTGGGTTGAATGGACTCGGCGGTTGCACGATAAAAGCTTGGAACTTGGTTGACCGAGTTCAACCGGTTTGACCGACTGTCAAAAGCTGTGAACGAATGGGATGGCGACACGTGGAAGATCCTTTTGTTCTGGTTGGCCAAATGGTTATTTTTTCTCATGTGTGATTGAGTTGCATTATTGAAGGCAGGTTGACGAACATGTCTGAGACCAGATTTAATGTTGTGCAGCTCGATGCTTACGGATTAAGCAGTGCACGTTATCAAAAATGAAAAGCTTGCAAGTGGATAATTTATTATCCTAATGACCGTTGTTGGCAGGGATGGGCTGAACAGGTTGGCACACAGTATATGTATTCTGGTGTGCAGATCAATATAGAAGATGAGCGATAACAGAGAGAGGTTGCGAGTGTTCGAGTGGTTCAACTGTGAACACTTAGACTCTTGGATTTGTTAAGATGTGAACCTGATAGGCCAAGGGGCTGGGCTAACTGTGAGGCTGGCTGAGATAGTCATTTGTGAGGAGCTGAAGGGAATCTACTAGTATGTCATGAGGACATTGTAATTGTGTGAAGATTCTATTTTTGTGTTGGTTGTATTCTTTCTCCTGATGAACAAGATGTAATATCTTGAAGAGCATAGCTCTGTGTTTGTATTATAACCGTTTTAGTTATTGAATAATACAAGTGAGTTGAATTTTTTGAAGGTGGGGTTTTTTACCTGAAAAAGTTTTCCCCACATATATCTGTGTGTTCATAGTTTTGTCTTTCATGGTTATCTGATTCATGTTCTTGAATTTATGCTTGTGTTGAATCTATTATAAGTTTTGCATTTACTTCTCTCAGAGGATCAATGGGGGATCAATTGTGCCTACTTCCGCTTTATGGCATAGTTGTTTGTGTCTTTGCACATATCTTTGAAACCAATTGTAGTAAAATAAATAATGGAAGATTTCCTATGAGCAAAGGCCTAGATGTTTGTACACAATATATTTCAGGTTGCATTTCTGTACGTAATGATTGCAGGCCGCAATATTTTTTATACAATGTTTTTTGTTTATTTTACACAATGATTTTTTGATGAAACTAATTAGAAATATAAAACATAGTTTATGAATCCTCTACACACAGTACATTTCTGGGCAATTGCAAAGTAAAGAGATATACAATGAACCAAGCAAGTAAGCTAATAAAAGCAAGCACATAATCTGATAGTAAATTCCTCACTGCTATAGATAAAAGTAACATAATTGATATAGTAGAGGTGTGATAGTGTAATACTTCAAAATGGATAAAAGGGGAGATAACTTATGGTGTTTACGTATATACAACGAATTCCTCTGCACATAGCAGTGTCTTCATAATGCTTGTCATAGTAGTTTTCTATACACAAAAACTGTAAATAAAAATAAATAACAAATTGATTTCCATTAGCATGTATTTATAAAGCATAGAGAATGTACACCACTACCATCCAAAATTTTATACTGGGTATGTAGTGGATTCCCTATCATAAATACAATTTACCACATCATTGAAAAAGATGATCCTATGGAAGAAAACAGAAATATATCTAATTCAAAAAACTAATACTTTCCATATTGGCTATAGTTTCCTACTGGGTTAAGCATGGAATATGAGGGCAATTCCATTAATTTGCAAGGAGATCCCAAACAATATTGAGTGAAGGAGAAAAATGAACAGAGCTTGTAGGAAATATATTATGAAATGGGACTTACCTCAAGATTTTGCAGTTGCCTGGTGGACATGTTAGCATTTAGTTTTGCAGTTGCCTAGTGGACATGTTAAAAAAATGTAAATGCATATACAGCACAAGTGAATTCTCTTACAAAATCACTTTAAACCTATCAATTGCATCTGTTTCAATGTTTTCGAAGCTGAATAGTGAATGACGCATGGCTTAAATATAATCAAATTAGTCTTAAAAAATAATACACAAAACACTTTTTAGAGCCCATCCAAGCCACTATGAATATCTTTTAATGTCATTTGATCTTACTAATTCCCCTACATCCCAACTCGCTCACTCAGATTTTAGACCCTTTTTCAAAAAACTATGTTACCCTTCTTTGATGCTATTCTTGTTGAATCATAATCTAAGATAAGCACCTACAATATGTGGGTAAAGGTCATGCACATAGTTGGAATACAATGAAGTTATGCCAAAAACCATATGTACGAGTCAGAAGTTGGCTACTTGTTAGCAACTACTTGGAGCCTAGATGGTGTCCTAGTTGTACTATTATGTGTAAATACTTAGCGTCATGCATAAATAGAAATCTAACATGGGACAACCTAGTGAATTCTAAGGTTTAGTATGATTCAAGACAAATTTTCAGCACCATGATGTGGGTGGAAGTTTGGGAAGCAACAAAAATAGTCCTTGATGTAAGTAGAGGAATAGGAAGCAATCTACAGCATCTTCTTTGAACCTACAGCAAGTTGAATTTAGTAAAGAACAACAATAATAAAAAATGTACCAAAGTCTACAACTCTATAGCTTTCTGCCATAACCAATATTGTGGAACACTCATTAAGGGTTAGCTTGAAAATAAAAGTATAGGTCTATGCTGTAATAAGATTCATAAGGCACACTCCAAGGGAATAATGTGAATTCACAAGAGACAAACAACAATTAGGCTTTTGTATGGTGTGGCTTGTTTCTCAAAGGCTTTTGAACATTCACAGATAAATTTTGTTCTCATACTCACCTTACAACATAAAAGTCAATTTAAATCAAGGTCATGGTTTCTCCCTTCAACTTGCTCTAACACCCTTAACCTAATTTCTTTCAAATCTCTGAACTGCTTGCTCAACAACACTAAATTAGTGCACCTGTATTAATTAAAATAAGGTTAATGATTTCAACAATCTAAATATGTTGATTCATATGATGGGGTGATGCTTTTTATAAATATAAAAAATGCACACCATGTTATATCTCTTTGCCTACCTAGTCCTAAATATGATGAAAACTGAATTTTCTTCAATAGCTATTTGAATTACAGGATTTGAGGTGGGGAATATTTGAAGTTAGTTTGACTTGAATCACAACTATAAGAAACTATCCTATACAATTACAAACTAATAACATTTGATGGACTTTGAATAATAAAACTTGCCAAATTGAAAGCATGATAGAAGTTGGTCTAAAGTATAATTGAAATGCATTTGTATGGATTACTAAGCTTCATTGACTGATATTCACTCACTTAAATTAGATATACTTTTAGGGATCTAAATTCCCTTTCAGCTTCGAAAGATTGTATTCATTCAAAACATTCTGGCATCAGAGATTTTTCAACAATTTCACTTTCTTTCAGGTTGGGGGACTGCCTTTTAACAGGTACTCCTGGCTAACTAATTACAACTCATTTGCTATCCATGGAGAAAAATCTCAGGGCTAACTTGTGATCCTTACTCTAGGCATTATTTCATGAAAAAAATTGAATAGAAAACCATAAATAAAAAATCTAATTTCAAACCCTCAGTAAAAAAAAGATGAGACACACCAAACCCTAAGCAAGAAAATAGCAGACACATCAAACCCTAACACAAGATATAAATCAGACACAAGTCCGTTGTCTAAGCCGAGTCAATCAGAACCTGTTGGGATATAAAATAGCATCAACAAACTTTCAGTGGATTGACGGATTTTAGTATTCATCACATTGACCAGCTATTTGCAATAAATAATAGACTCCAATTTTATCATTAAAATGCTCACTTAGAACTTCTTAGAGGATTGTTGCCTTCATCGAAACGAATGCTTCTAAGGAAAACAAGTGTTCTCATCATAGCGAGCAATATATCATTTTTTTCTTTTAAAGAGACAGATCAGGTTGTGTGGAAAAGCTAGAAAATACGCTATAGATTTATTTCAATAGCACTTAACAGTGTAAAGAAATGAATCTACATGTTGATCCTGGAAATTGCTACTGATCCAGACTAAAACTTCTTAAATCAAAGACTTTTTTGTTTCCATTGTGACATACTTTTCAAAAAATGTTGGATGAAGTCATTCCTAGAAGTGTCTTGTAGGGATAGAATTCTAGTAACATCTTTATCAGGTTACAACAAACTCAGAAAAGACGCTACTAAACACTTCAATGTATAGACTACTGCAGAACCATAAAGAAGCTAGACTCATTTCAACATACACTTGGGATATTCCATGACTTTGTGTAGTGTTCCACCACTCTGCTGATTTGTTTTTCACTGAGTTTGTAGATCTGTTTTATCGTTTTAGTTTAATTCCTTCCTTCTTGCTTGAGTTTGATTTACCAATAATGCTAAAATAGTACTAAAAAGCATATGCATATAATGGAAACTCGAATAAACTAAGCTACTGAAATAACCTTGCGTAAATTGCTTAGTTTAGTGGCCAAATAAGATTTCTGCATTACATAATAAGATGCATACAACATATAACTTACATCAGATTTAGAGCTAACTATACCATATACCATACATTAACTTACAGCCATATAGCTCTATGAATAGTAACTTGCTACAATACCCATCCCCAATGTATTGCACACTACTTTCGAAATCCAAGCTTCTCCCACCAAAATCCGGAATGGGAAGCTTCCTAGGACAAGGGCACCCCCTTTGGGTGAAGTTGCAGCCTCTTAGAAGAGGTGTTATTTTTTCTTTGTGCTGATATAAACCCTCATAAAAAGGTAGTTGGCTGTAGCTCTTCAAAACAGCTCCAAAACTTCTCAAAAAGCAAGCAGCTCCTATGCAAGCAGAATTGGAGTCTATGGTAGTCCAAACCCCTTTAGAAAATTGCTCAAATAACCTGCAAACAACAACTTATGACTCCAAATGAAGCAACCAAAAACTGACCAGCAACCTTAAGGTGGTGTTTCACACCCTCAAGCAGCTCAACAACGAAGAACAAATCCCCACCAAGCTCACCCACTACAAGAAATCAGGAAACCCTAGCCTCCTTCCTCCAAATCCAAATTGTCAAGTTCATCAAGCAAAATTCATCAATGCATGAAGAGGGTCGAACTTTTCCTCGTGATATATAATTTAACATTGAAACACTATTCATTAAAGTGAGCACTATTCACTTAAGTTATAACATTTTTCACTTTAGGAATGAATAGTAACTGAAAAATATGAAGTGACCCCTTCCTTTTGAAGACACATGGTCCCTAGGCCAAGGATGGTGAAATAAAAGGTGAGTATCATAAATTTAAGCATAAGTATCATACCAAACGCAACAATTCACCCTGTCACCATACTCCAGATATCCACACTGCAAATTGACGACCAAGTGCCCATCCGAGAAACCCTCTATCCAGATTTATTAGCCTACGAGGATCAAGAAAATAGGCTAATCCCCAACTCTAATGCTCGTGAAAAAGGGGACATTACACTTTGTATTAGAAGCATACAATTGGGAGATATCACTTGGGATATTCCCTGAACTAAAATTATTATATTTACTCTTAATCACACCATAATTGTTAAAGCCTTCATTTGGTGTATAGTGTATATACATAGTCTCACTGTGGTGTTGGAGGTTGCAGAAGTATTTCCGGTTTTCAGTTTTGGAGTGTGTTGAAGATATTCAGATTTGTGTGTGTCATCACTGTGGTGTTGGAGGTTGCAGAAGTATATCCAATTTTAAGTTTTGGTGTTAATAAATGTGTATTTGTCTTATATCAAAGTTGTGAAGAATAATTGCAAACTACTCAGAAACAGATGATATGAAAAGAAATTTGTTAGCTTCTTGAGACTAATTCTATTTAGTAACTCTGTCTAATGTATCCCTAATGAGCTTGTCAGCTTCATGTTTCCTTGTGAGAGTCTGTAGCACCTCAAGCTACTAGGTAATATGCAAAGTAGAGAATGGCTTTTTAAATAAATATGCATGCTAGAGAGCTTTAGAATAAGGACATAAAAGGAATGTACAAGCTCATTATGCCAGATCTAGCCCCATGTTTATTAAGCATAACTTTTAAAAAATTAGATATCGAGTCAATCTATATAATCCATTTTTCACAAAAAATATTCACAAGAGCCCATCTCTTATGGGGAACAACATCTCTAAGCAAGGTGATTGTTAAACTCTTCTTTGCACATGTCTAGAGACATTATTTCTTGCGTCGAGCCCTAGAAGGCTTGTAGTCTGTCGAGCACTCCCTAACCATATCATTTTCCCACTCCTTAGCACGGTGGTGGTCCCCATGACTGCCAGCCGCTATACCAAAAAGTAAGAAAACAAATTTCGCCTCAAAATCATAGACCTAAAAATTTCACATAGAAAACCCTCAAAAAATTGAGCGACAAAACTGCCAAATAAAACAGAGTTTACCATGTCTACGAAATTTTCATCCATAAATTGTGTTAAAAATGAAGTTGGCAACCATGTCATTATACATCTCCTATGCATCTACAATGGCAAGAATTCACACACTTAAAGTGCAATTCTTCCTTTCATCCAACAAATATTGGACTGCTCAGCAACTGTACTAAATTTAGACCCTTAAAGGTTTGCTTGGGCTTTCAACTTCTATAGTCCACTGAAGTCCTTACATAAAAGGCAAATTTAAATAGATCAAAGTTGGTTACCTCATGGATTGCTGAAGTGTTTGAAAGAGTTAGTCTTGCAAAGCTTTGAGAAAATAAACTACAAATGCAGTATGGAATAACAGTAACCCAGAAATTATGAATTAGAATTCAAATTACTTGCTTACACAGCCAAAAAAATAATAACCCTTATGGAATAACTACATTATGAACATTGTGGTTGTTTGCAAGGTATGTAATAACAAATGCAGTATGGAATAACAGACTAAAAAACAAACTACAAATGCAGTATGGAATAACAGTAACCTAGAAATCATGAATTAGAATTCAAATTACTTGCCTACACAGCCAAAAGACGGGCATTATAATTTAACTCAAAACGGTTCCAACAACTCTGCCTTACATTGTGCATAATTGTCTAACACTGCAGTCACTGTTCCAACTATGTCCTTAATTGTAATTTATCAAGACAAAATATCTAGGTCCAATGCAGCTCAGTTCAATTTCATATGGTACTCAGGAAGAGATGGGCCCACATTAGCAGAGAAACCTGTTGGTATATTTGTCTTTCTGTAAATATGAGAGAAGACAACCAGGTTGAGTTGTGAATAAATGCTCAATCTATTTGGAGTGTCATGATACACACTTTTAACATAAAACTTTTTAAACACTACATTATGATAAATCATGATTGCTACATTACTTTGTTAATTTAATGAGAAATCCAAGTTTATTAGAGGCATTATGTTGTACTTTCAATGCAAGAGGGAAGCAGCCAATTGAATAGATTAACCAGATTAATATAGCATAATAATCTTCAGGAAAATTTCCTAACCTCCCTTTAACAGCGGCAATGACTAGGTGTTTAAAAATTTGGCTGATAGTAGCAAGGCCATTAGGAATAAGGCTAATACTTATGTAGTTAGAAAATGGCTTGAAGAAGAAGAGGCGCTAGTATCTCCTGCACACCTCAATTGACATTAGAACATATTAATTAAATAATGCTACTAAATTACTAATGATTAAAGGATTCCTCTATTCCAGTCTCTATGATAGATATGATAACATTACAAGGAGAAGCATTATGTCAATCTGAACATATTTACTAATATTTGAGTATATTTTAAAACAAAATAAGTTTATAGAGGATCAAATGCTTCCCCTTTTCTTTTACCTTATTATGGAGTGTTGCCATTGCTTCTACCTTGTGATGGAGTGCTACCATTGGTAGGAGTCTCTTTGTTGCCATTTTATGTTCGGAAACACGTTTATTATAATTGCAGGGAGAAGTATTGTGCCAATGGTTAACATATCTAATAAAAATAAGGCATATAAATACAAATTGATTATCATAGTAAACAATTCTTCATACTAAAGAGAACATTTGGTATCATCTCTAGGTCAAATGGATTTGAAAATAGGTAAATGAAGAGATAGATTTGCCTTGGGAAAAATTACTCATTCTAAAATTAGCCTGAAATCATATTTTAGTGATCTGAGATCAACCTAATGATTACTTACAGACCAAAAAATCACTTTCTAAATTATAGTCAATACAGGCTACATTCTGTCATCTAGTGATGGAAATAAGGAGATTGAAAAATTTAACTCAAGAAGAATTGATTTGCAAGGAATAGATATCAAGTTGTCCTATGTACAACCAAATAAGGGCAGAAGCTCTCAATAGATCTAAGATTTGGGTAATCCAATTCCAAATAGCTTGTTGAATTTCCCAACTAAACAAGTGGATAGCTACATTAATGATCTTCAAAATGCAACAAATGAATACACATCCTTGAGGCACATGGCAGCAAAGATGCAGAAAACTCTTCAATACCTTTTTCCAAATCCAGGCCTCATTGACATGGGCTGGTCTTTTCAGACATGTAATTAATCAATTCAGTATAAAGTCCCATTATATAATAGTTGAAACAGGGAGATGAAAATATATAAACTATTTGATTTACAGGAAATGAGAGATAGAGAATCAAGGGCATGAGATGCTTTTTGGCTTGCTTTATGATGGTTGTAGTGGTGCTGGAAGCAAGTTCAATGGTTATGGATTTCTCCACTTGTAGCCTAAGCATGCTTTATGTGCAAGTCTATATATTTGGAGCATCAGTTTTCTTTAACTCTTTCAATTTGTCTAAAGCTTCTTTTACAATTGCATCCCTTCCACCAGAAGATTTTGCATTGGATGGACTAGGTTGACTCGACGCCTTCACTCCATTTGATGAGCCTTTTAGCAATGTTTCCTGAAATGAATCTACATAACATTAGATTCTGAAAGGATGTATACTACAGCCTCCAAATAATTATACAAAATCCATGTAAAAAAACATGTCAAGACGATTTGGAAAAGAGATCACTCACCTTAGCGTCTGGTGGTGGATCCCATGTCTTGTTTGTTAATACAAACGAATCTGAATCTTTGCATATTTCAATATACCAAGCCTTTGGTTGCCTGTATAAGTTGGCAAGAACCCTGCAAACTTCATCACTATTCAAGAAACAAAAGAAACATTTGTGATTAGTGCACAAAGAAGGAAGTGCAAACAGGCAAAGGAATAGTTGTTTAACTAAATCATATAAACCTAGTCTATCTCTATTAACCTCATATTATAAGCTTCAATTAAAACAAGTATATTTCAATTTCATCACTGCAGTTGATTTTCTCCATTTGTACCCTATATGTTCCATAATCTGCACAATTCGCTTGATTAACAAAGAAACAAGTTTCAAATTGATTCTTCTCCATGCATTAGTTTCAGCCCTTCAATGCTAAGATTGCCAAAAAAGACCAAGATTCTGAGAGGAACTCATTTGCTATGTAGCTAATTGTCTTTCTATGTCAAATTAGACAAGTAATGCAAGATTGGTTGGAGAATTTACAAATTCTATTTGAAATTTTATGGAATAAACCAGCCTCTGCAGATTTTGCATGAATATACTGATACATGCATATAACTGTTGAGGATTGCAAAAGGACTATTATGGGCTTAAATCTGTCCATGATTGCCTAAATGACATGCCAGATAAGCTTGTGTTGTTTTAAGGTTATCCCCGATGGCAGTTCTATTGGCATTATTAAATAACCATGCCATGTGAAGCTTGTTGTTGTTATTCAACATCGTACTAAGTGTTCTAACACTTATTTGGGCAGCTGCACAGAGAAATTAAACTAAGATAATATATGTAAAGATTACTAAAAAATATATATAACAATATGTAGACCCTTAGTGGTGCCTCAAGTTTGAATGTCTTTGAACTGCATATGGAATTGAAAAGCACAACCAAGAAAAATCCAACTTCGAAAGATTCTCCAAATTTGCTTCACTAATCTTTTGACAATAATCGTACAAAACTAGAATTGTGCAATGCTGTAATTGCCTACGTAGTAATAAGAAGTCCCTTTTTAGGTCAAGGGCATGCCGGTCTATTTAAATATTATCTAAGGCTCACCATTTGGAAATCAAATCATAATACATTGAATTTCAAAATTGGCTCCTTGTCAAATCCACACCATCCCCTCTCAACCAATGGAATTTCAAGAATTCAAATCCATGGATCACACAAATTAAAAATTAGGAGGGAAAAAAGTAATAAATGAAACAAATCAATGGATCACACAAATTAAAAATTAGGAGGGAGGTATCCTATTCCTTGGGTTGATGAGCTGATAGATGAGCTACATGGTGCTCGTTGGTTTTCAAAAATAAACTTGAGATCGGGGTATCATCAAATTCGTGTGAGGGAGCAGGACATTGAAAAAACAACCTTTCGTTGTCATTGTGGACACTTTGAGTTTGTGGTTATGCCATTTGGGCTGACCAATGCACCTGCTACATTTCAATCCACCATGAACAGGGTCTTCCAGTCACAACTGAGGAGGTTCGTACTTGTTTTCTTTGATGACATCTTGGTATACAGCAAGGCTTGGGAGGAGCATATTGCCCATTTGGATACGGTACTGGGTATTCTTGATAGGGAGTCTTTGTATGCCAAGGAATCAAAATGTGATCTGGGTATGATGTATTTGTTGTACTTGGGCCATATTATTAGTGCGGAGGGTGTGCGTATGGATCCTAACAAGGTCAGAGCTATTATTGAGTGGCCTACTCCCGAGAATCTTACTTAGCTTAGAGGATTTTTGGGCTTATGTGGCTTCTACCGCAGATTTGTCAGTAGATATTTACGTCATGCAGTGCCACTGACAGACTTAACAAGGAAAGGGGCATTCATTTGGACTCCTGAGGCACATGAGTGTTTTGAGAAGTTTAAGCAACTAATGACTTCTTGTCTTGTCCTTGCATTACCAAATTTCACTAGGCCCTTCGAGCTTCAGTGTGACACTTCGGGTGAAGGGATTGGCGCCATCCTTATGCAGGACAAGCATCCAAGAGCATTTGAGAGAAGGAAGTTAAGAGGACCAGAGATAATTTATAGCATCTATGACAAGGAGATGTTGGCCATCATGCATGCATTGGCCAAATCTAGGCAGTACCTTGTGGGTAGAAAATTTTGTGTTAAGACCGGCAATAACAACTTGAGACATTTCCTAGGGCAGCGAGATCTCAATGATCATCAACAGAAGTGGGTTAGTAAGTTGCAATCATACGACTTTGATATTGCCTATGTCAAAGGGACTCAGAATGTCGTTGTTGATGCCTTATCTCGCCGACCACATTTGAGCTCCATGGTTGAGATTTCAGAAAACTAGAGACCACTAATTACAGCAGAGTATGCCAAAGACTCTTGGGTTTCTAGCATCACTAAGGGTTCAGTGCAGGATAGCAGATATTCAGTTGTAAATGATCTTATCATTTACAAAGGGAGGATTTTTCTAACCCCAGGATCAGAGATGAAGAACACAGTATTGAGGGCCTTTCATGATGCACCCATGGCCGGACATCCAGGGTATTTCAAAACTTACAGGCAGGTTCAAGAGCGTTTCACTTGGAAAGGACTCAGTCAAATGTCCTTCGATATGTCAGAGAGTGTCCTGTTTGTCAACAGAATAAATAGGAGCACACCTATCCTGTTGGGTTACTTCAGCCACTTCCAATTCCTGACAAGAAGTGGGAATGCTTGTCAATGGATTTTATTGTGGGCTTGCCAAAAGCCTAGGGTAGAGACTGTATCTATGTAGTTGTTGATTGCCTCACAAAGTACGCTCATTTCTTTTCGATAGCAGCTACATATTCAACTACACAGGTAGCAGAGTTGTTTTTTCATGAGGTATTCAGGTTGCATGGGCTACCCCAGAGCATCATCAGCGATAGGGATAGTCGGTTCTTGAGCCACTTCTGGCAGGAGCTATTCGGGCTTTGTGGGATCGAGCTTACTCCGAGCACTAGCTACCACCCGCGGACTAATGGTTAGACGAAGATTGTAAATAAATGGGTGGAAGGATATCTCCAGAACTATATAGCAGGGCAGAAAAGTGGTTGGGTGAAGTGGATTCATCTTTGTGAGTACTATTATAATACCACTCACCACATGTCAATTCAGATGTCCCCATTCATAGCATTATATGGGTATGAGGTGCCCAACTTTCTTGATTTGTTGTTGAGTGACAATAGAGTACCCAGAGCTAGGGATCTTTTATAGGAGAACCAGGATATTATGAGAGCTCTCTATGAGAACATTTAGAAGGTATAGAATCAAAAAAATCAATATGCGGACCAGAGGAGAGTTGAGTGTTCTTTTGAGGTTGGGGATATGGTGTATTTGATGTTGCAGCCCTATCGCTAGTCTACTCTCAGGAAGAGTGGTGCGGAGAAACTCAAGCCGCGATACTACGGACCCTTCAAGATCATCAGACGGGTAGGCGAGGTGGCTTATGAGTTAGACTTACCGGCAAATAGTAGGGTACACAATGTATTTCATGTGTCACGCCTCAAGAAGGCATTAGGACATCGTGTTGTTCCTTCCACAGCTTTACCACCCTTAGATGATGAGGGGAAATTGATTTTGGTACTTAAGGCCATCTTAGATCTCAGAGAGAGACAGTTGCAGAGACAGGTCATCAAGGAATATCTAATCAAATGGAAGGACTTTCCAATAGAGGATGCTACATGGGAGAGCGAGGACATTTAACAGCATTCAGAGTTGAGATTGCTTGGGGACAAGCAATTTTAGGGAGGGCGGATTGTGATGTCCCCTTCTAATTAGACACTTGTACGTCAATGGATTAACCTATCATGTCGACCCTCGTAGGCTAATGGTTCTGGATAGAGGGTCACTTGGATGGGCACTTGGTCGTCAAATTGCAATGTTGATCTTCGGAGTATGGTGGCAGGGTGAATTGTTGCGTTTGGTATGATACTTGTGCTTAAATTGATAATACTCACCTTTAATTTCACCATCCTTGGCCTAGGGACCATGTGTCTTTAAAATGAAGAGGTCACTTTATATTATTCAGTTACTATTCATTCATAAAGTGAAAAAGTTATAACTTAAGTGAATACTGCTCACTTTTTATGAATAGTGTTTTCAATGTAAAATTATAAATATCAAGAGGAAAAGTTTGACCCTCTTCATGCATTGATGATTTTTGCTTCATGAACTTGGGAGTGTGGCTTTGGAGGAAGAGGGAGGCTAGGGTTTCTTGATTTCTTGTAGTGGGTGAGCCTGGTGGGGCTTTGTTCTTCATTGTGGAGCTACTTGAGGGTGTGAAACACCACCTTAAGGTTGTTGGGTTGAATTTGAATGCACATTTGGTGAATTTAAGAGCTGATTGACAAAGTTTTTGAGCTGATTTCGGAGTGGGGTTGGCAGCCATCATCTTCAACATTGTTTTGCTAAGGGTTGCTTGCATTTTGAAGCATTTTTGGACTGATTTGTGAAGCTATAGCGAGCCATCCTTTCTTGAGGGTTTCAGCAGCACAAAAGAAATGAAACGCCTCTCTTAAGACGCTGCTATCTCTCCAAAAAGGGGCACCCTAGTCCAAGGAGGCTTCCTATACAAGTTTTTGGTGGGAGAAGTTTGTATTTCAGCTAGTGTGAGCAATTTATTGGGGTTTGGTACTGTAGCAAGTTACTATTCACAGGGTTATATGAATGTAAGTTAAAGTTCGGTATAAGATATATTTAGTTTTTAATCAGATGTAAGTCATATGTTGTATGCATCTTATTATGTAATGAAGAAATCATATTTGGCCACGAAATTGAGCAATGTATTCAAGGTTGTTTCAGTAGTCTAGTTTATTTGAAGTTTTCCATTGCATGTATATGCTTGTTGGTACCTTTTTATGCATTATTGGCAAACAAACTCAAAGACAAGAAGGAAGAAATAAAACTAAAAACAAAAAATCAGACTGACAAATTCAGTGAAAACAAATCAACAAAGTGGTGGAACACTACACCATCATCCTCAAAGAGGATGAGTACCCGGTTTGGCACCCCATCAGTTATGCCAGTTTGTTAGTTTGGTCAGTCAGTGTTGCTTGAGGATTTGTGTGTTGACCCCTAGATAGTGATTAGGTAATCATTTTGGCATTCAGTTCTATTTAATTTAAATTATTTGATAAATGTCGTTGGTTGTTTTATGCATTAAAACAATTATTAAGAAAAGGTATACTTTGATAAATAAATATATAAATATAATTAAGTAATAGTCAATAGTAAAATAAATGCTAAAATAAATAAATAATAATGTGATAAATAAATAAATGTTATAAGATTGGAGTAAATAATTAATTATAATTTCTAAGTAAATGTGGGCAAATGATTTCACCCGTTTGTGTAAATTGGAAATCTATCAGATTTTAGTGTTATGACTTTTAAATGGAATGCTTTTAATTAACTTGAAAAGTAACGAAAAGATTAATTTAACAAATTGAAATTTAATTATAAATGGTATAAATCTTGGTTGGCAATGTTGCAGAAAAGTCTAACAAGGTTATCCATTTGCATGCAAACTGGAGATAATAATTCTATCTTTCCTGTGCTTTATTCCAGAAAAAAAATAGGAATTAAGATCTCTTGTCAGCATTTGATTTGCATCCATTATAATTTAGAATTTGTATGCTTTCCCATTAGGCTGGGAGGAGTGTGATTACTGAAGTTCAAGTTTTATGCATTAGCAAACATGCAGGATCCACAACGACTCTGAATCCTTGTCAATGGTAGACACATGATCAAAAGGTGGGAGTTTGAAGATTTGCGTTAAAGCCGGTAATATTTTCCTCTCAATCTTTATGACCCTAAATGAAAATAAATACAGAGTTTCATTAACATCTATGATGATCTAGTTACCTATATTTTCTTAATTTTATTTAGCTTTTCTCCATCTCAGATTTAGCCATGATTGAGCTTTTCACCCACTGGTTACTTTTGCTTAAAAGTTTTTAAGGATTCTTCAAAAAAGAAACCTATTTTCAACGTAACCTACATTCACAGTATTTCATGATCTCATATTTCTTGAGAGCTTTCGGGAATTCCACAAGGACATTGACCCTATGTAAAATGATGAAAATGGTTCACATATCTTAGATCGATTTCTCTTGCATACTATTTTTGTGCCCTGACCTTCTCCCATATTTTGCATGCATTGCCAATTTTGAAACGTAGAGAAAATAGAAAACTATCATCTGCTTGCAAATCTTTTTAAATCCCTCTAATTTTCATCAATCTCCTTACTGTTGAACCTCACCACTCTTGACTGCTTCTGCACAGATGTTTTAGAGAAAGATATATATATCGTAGCATTTTTAGGTTCCAACAAATACAAAATAAAGCAACATCGCTTGAAATACTCAGCCTATATTCATATGTGAGCCATAAGCGCCATAGGTTTAACCAGCATCTTAGAATGAGGTTTAGGGTGTTCCCAAGATAGCCAGCACGGGCATGAAGTTCAACAGAGCACACCTAAAGATCAGCTATATTTGTAATGATATAAGGATTATTGTTGTTTGTGGTATGCGCAGCCCTCATCCACTAAACCTGCATGACTGCATGCGCCTAGAGCAGCAAGCAAAGCTTACAATGTTAGGATGCATTTCAGGGTGCTTCATTGATTCATTGATTTTTAGAGCTTCCTTGCGAAAATCTATTTTGTGCACATTCTTTTCTGTTTTTTTTTTGTACTCTGTGACCTCATTCTACATTTGGCTCTGGTTATAAGCATCAAAAGTTTAATCTATGTGGGTATGTGTCTAACCCGAAAATTTGAAAAAAACAGCTAGTGTGTAATAAGAATAAGTAATAGGTCATTGGCATTGAATTATAGGACATCCTTTCGGTTGCTTATGAGGATAATATTATCGATAGAGTTTTGTTTAGCCTATTAATGTCCCAAAATAATGAACCATCAAATCCTTGCCTGTGTGAACCTAATTCTTTTTTGTCGTTTACTCAACATTCTCAACTATTGTCTCATTAAAACATGGAGATTGCACTATCAAGCTTTGAATATGGAATTGCTTAAATCACATATGAGGGATATGTATCAAGTCAAATCAAGCTTGTTTGTGAATGCATCCTCAATCATTTTTACCCAAGTTATTACAAGCTGCATTAACTTTGTAACACCCCACCACGCAAACCCCAAAGGACAATATATAGGTAACAATTATAGCACAATTTTGTTTTAAAGTTAAACTAACATGAATTGTACATTAACATACACCACTAATATTGGAACTATACATATGCAGATCATCTAAGTCCTCTGGGGTTACATGACTGCATTACTTACGAACATTCCTATCATGACTCAATTCCCATAACAATGATAAACTACTCACAAGTATACATTTAAAACCCATAATATAAAAGCAATAACAAGTACATACATTCATAACAACACATAAACATCCATCTGATCACATGAAATACCAAAGAATATATACATTCCATTTATCACTTGAATATACATAACTATACATCGTTCCAAGATTACATAATTACCCATATTTCCACAAATACAACACCGAATGAGAGCATTACACTGATTACAATTTACATCCAGCTTCCCTTGAAACAACAGAAAGGATACAACTACATAATGTGATACAACTGAAAAGATTATAATACAATGCAATGAGACTATCTCCCACTCTGGTGAAGCTCTGGAACCACTGCAACCAGTATAGCTCTTTACGTCACGAACTTCGACTAGGAACCCAATGGGGTGCATAGCACATTTTACCCGAGCATGTGGACCCTAAGGTCCACCCCCCGTGCTAGGAGATGACAAGAGGACCCACAACATAAAACAGTCAAGTGAACAAGGCTGACAAGACTCCACAACCAAAAGGCAACAAGCCAAAACATAATATCGACCACTTCCAGAGGTACCTGAACAAGGGGGAAACAACAAACATACAAGGTTGCTAAAGGGAAGTGTGTCATCGCATGGCTCGATTTGAGGTACCCAATGCGGATATTCTTAGGCCTCAACCCCCATCCTGGGTTACCTTGGTGACCTCAACCAATCCCCAGCCCCATTCTTACACATGTGGAATCAACTTACCTTTCTTGAAGACAAGGTAGTTGGTTTTCCATTCCAGGCCTTCTCGTCTCATCTCAAGCCTAAATGAGCACTTGAACCATGAGAGAGGCATCCATTATCTTTTATTGGTTTGGTTACTACCCACCCCCTAACTATTTATTAGGTTGTCACTTAATTAACTCAACTTCCACACGAGTTACTGTGGATACAACTTAGGGTTCTGGCCCCCATAGGAAGCCACACTCCCTAACAGCAACAAAATCTCAACAATCCACAATTGGGTAGCCAACTTGCACAACCATAAAATGTCACATAAAAACATCGTATAAACAAGCACATCCATGAGGCATAAGTCATCTCGCACAAAATCCCCATAAATGAAACAATATCACCGTGCAAGGCTAGAGCCACAAGCATAATCCCAATAAAAGTCAAGCGTTCACAAAAAACCTTCATGAAAAGTCAACACAAAGAAGTCCCTCTTCCCCAACCTCTGGAAGACTGAACGAATCATTGAACACAAGAGACCCCATCAAAATAATTAACAACAATAGCATGATCATAAAAGACCATCCACAAAACACATTTCCATTCCCTAGTGCACCTGTAAGAAACAAGTCATCTACATATAGAACAAGAATGAGAACCTCACCCCCAACCACCAAGTAGTAGAGGTTAGCATCTGCCTCACTCTTCACAAAGCCCATTTCTTGCAAGTATGTATCAATGCGCTCATACCACGCTCTAGAAGCCTGTTTGAGTTCGTACAAGGCTTTCTTCAATCTGCATACGTGGGTCTCTTTGTTGTGTGCTACAAAGCCTTCTGGTTGTTCTATGTATACCTCTTCCTTTAATTCACCATTAAGGAATGCTGTCTTGACATCCATTTGATGGATCTGCCATCCCATCTGCATTGCAAATGAGATTATAGCTCGTATAGAAGTATACCTGCCCATTGGAGCAAATGTCTCCTCATAGTCTATTCCCTCCTTCTGAGAGAACCCCTTGGCCACAAACCTTGCCTTGTATTTCTCGATGCTACCATCTGCACTGTGCTTTATCTTGAAGATCCAGCGTGATCCAACTACTGACCTATCTGTTGGTCTAGGCACTACCTCCCACACATCATTCTGCATTATTGAAGTATATTCCTCAACCATAGCATCTCGCCATACCTGATGTTGTGAAGCCTCTAGATAGTTGGATGGTTCACTATCTACCAACTAGCTCACTAATGTCACATAGTCATTGAACTTGGCTGGTTCTCTCCTTTGTCTCGTACTCTTCCTAGGAGCTCCCACAGACTCCTGAGTATCCCTTTGTGTGTCTTGAACCTCACGGTTCCTACTGCCAACTGTAGAGGATGAAATATCAACCTCTATATCTTCTAGATGCATATCCTATTGCACCAGTTGCTCCATACTCTGTGAATCTTCACTACCTGAGTCTATGCTTGTACTAGTAACAGTACTTGAGCTTTGTTGCCCTTGACTTGGACTTGGAGCTTTTGTTGGCTGCTCACTCTGATCATCTGCTGGCAAATCTCTGGACCTTCTAAACGCCTTGTCCTCCATGAACTTGACATCGCGTCTGACAATAATTCTTCTGGTCCCTGGAATAAAAATCCTAAATGCCTTTGAAGTTTCACTATACCCAACAAGGTACCCCTTCTCTGCAGTCTGATCTAACTTGGTACGTGTATCTCCTGGAATATGACAATATGCCAAACTCCCAAATATCCTGAAGTGACCAATATCTGGCTTTTTCCCTATGAAAGCTTCGTCTGGTGTCATCTTCCCTAGTACCTTGTGTGGAACCCTGTTCTAAATGTAAACTGCAGTACTACACGCCTCTGTCCATAGGTAACGCGGCATGTCCTGGTCATGTAGCATAGCCCTTGCTACCTCCGATATAGAACGGTTCTTCCTCTCAGCAACTCCATTCTGCTGTGGATTGTAAGGAACAGTCCACTCTCTCTTGATTCCTTCTCTGATACAGAAATCCTGGAAGACATTTCCTTTGTACTCGCCTCCATTGTCTAACCGAAGAACCTTTATCTTCCTTCCTGTCGAGTTCTCCACAAGAGCCTTGAACTCTTGGAAGCGACTGAAAACATCATCCTTGGTCTTCAAGAAGTATATCCAGGTCTTCCTGGAAAAATCATCAATAAAAGTAACATAGTACTCATATCCTCTGAGAGACTTTGTTGACATGGGTCCATATACATCCGAATGTACTAGATCAAGAACACCCTTAGATCTATTGTCACTCCTTGGAAAAGATGCTTTCGCAAACTTCCCCAACACACATCCCTTACATACATCATCATGCTTTGTGCTCACCTCTGGAACACCTATCACTGTCTCACGAAGCAATTTAAGTGCTCCATGATGAATATGGCCCATCCTCCTATGCCATAGCTCTCCAAGATCTCTAGGATTACTACTACTCATGAGTGCCTTAGGAGTATCAAACTGTAACCTATAAAGATGACCACTCCTAACTCCAATAGTTATGGGTGATTTCCAATCCTTGTGTTTAATCAACACATGTGTTCCTCTAAAAAGTACATTATACCCTTTATCCTGAAGAGCAGATACAGAAATCAGATTCATACCTAAGCCTAGAATATGCAAGACATCATGAAGTGGAACTATCTTTCCATTCTCCCTCTGAAACTGAACAGTCCCTTTCCCAACTGGGTTGAGCTTGGACAAGTTCCCCATAGAAATCTGGATATTGGTTTCCTCCTCCTTGTAACTGGAGAAGTACTCTCTAACTCCTGTCATATGTGGTAGCAGGTGGCACCACAGTTAATAATTGTGGCATGTTCATGTTTCCCAAGGAATCGAAACATCATTTAGTTGATCAGAGTTCATGCCATGCATATGTCTACTTACAAGTTGCACATAAATCAAGCTGAACCTCTACAAATTTAATTTAGAATAGGACTCAAGTCTCTTATCTATGTGGACCCAATGCCTCCTAACTTAAAAAGCCAGGGATCCCCAAAATTATTTCCTGGTTTTACAATTGTCTTCTGATCTATAGATTAATCTTCATATTTGTTTGGCTTTCTATACAAAAGTATCGAGTATAAAATTTAAATAAGCTAGGGAGCAGCTTTATTCACTGTGGGTTCCATGTGTTCTCTATGTTGA